>JAYMFT010402866.1:0-34032 GCA_038088735.1 Panulirus argus | reverse complement strand
TATATATATATATATATATATATATATATATATATATATATATATATATATATATATATATATATGGATCCTTCCTGTCAATATCACTTCTGTGTTTCGCTTATTATCAAACGACGGCCATTTTGACCGAATACATTATGGGTTGATTACTCTCTCATCTCTTATTTGTTCAGTATGTATAACAGCAGATCAAATAGGCTTTTCATATCCATGGTTTTAATCATTTGAGGAAATTTCTGGCTTTTTTTATTTAACAAAGCAGCTTGCGAGTTCGTGGATACCGTATCTTTGTTATTTGTGGCCATTTAAGAGCATGATTGTAGATCTCAAAAGAGTTACGATCGGATATGAACTGATGAAAACAAAATGTTAATAAAAGTCAGGGAAGAAATCTATAGATATACAACTTTTTTTTTCAAAAGTTGAAGGCCCATAATTTTAAGGGCCCTTCGTCCATTGTAATTATTGCACCAACGTTAAATGCATCGTTTATCTGAGTTCTGCACCAGAGGGAGCAACTTGTCACTAAGCTGTATTTTTGTCCTGTAATTATCAATAAAACAATATTGTGTTAACCCGTGTAGTACTACTCTCTGATTCCTCGGCACTGGATAGTTTGCTATTTGGGCTTTTAAATTCTTGAACACCCTTAGGTATTCAAGATAATTATAAAACTATACGCACTCTCACTTTATATGGTCTTTACCTCCATTACAAGTTACGCTTTTGTAAACTGAAAGAGGCATCCCTCGACACAAGTACCATTTTCTATGATTAGATAATTGGTTGTATCATACACCGTAAGATGGCTCTGTAATTCGAGATTACTTTCTTTTGGGATATCATCCTTGCTAAATATGTGTTGAGTTTCCCTTCTTTTAGGATATCGTTCTTGCCAAGTAGGTGTTGTAATGTTTACATCCAGAGAGAGACAACAGGCTATCAAGGATGGACAGCAAGGACAGAGATCATATTCTTAGTTTGAAAGGTAGGTTACAAGCCTTCTGTTTGGTAGTAGGTGATTTTCTAAATTGTCAGCTTAGCTACTCTTGGATGTCAAATGATTTGGTTCTGCTGTGCTTCATAATTGTTAGTAAATATAAAGAGGTTCGGGGCGTGATTGAGAGCATTGTATTATATCATGCTTTATTAAAGCTGTAGTGCTGAGAATAATCTGTATCAGGGGAAATAAAAGTTATGAATTAATTAGGTTAAGCACCTGAAAGGTATTTATAGATTCTGTTAAAACCAAGTTATCCCTTCATAGAAGCCAAGATTTCTATTTTCGGTATTCAAGCCGAAATATACTAGTCGCGCCCATGATAGAGCACCGTACAAACTGCCAGCAAGTATCAACAAACAGATGACAGACCGAATACTAGTCGCTCTCTCCCACAGCTCAATCTCTCAGGCTGCAATTCAAAGCGGTCCTCTTCAGCCTAGTTTCTTGTGGGCGCCTATAATACTTCGACTCTTGTTGCCTTCAGCCAGCCAGTTTAATATTAATATATTTCTAAGATACATTTCGGTTGTTAGGAGGGACTTGATGTTGGTTTCAGAATTACTGTTAATTTTTTCGTCAGTGATAAGCTAATCTAGTAAATTAAACCATATTTTCTCTAATATATATAAACCATATCAAAGTAGCCATATTTTTTTTGATACAGTAGAATAAAGTATAGTGCTGTAGATCAGCTTTGCAACTCTCATTATATTCTCTCAACCCTATTTCTTGCACTGCAAAGCAGAATCACAGTATCTGAACCAGTGATGCATAGCAAAACTGGTAATACTTCAATTAATGGTTTCTTTTTTGTGTTTTTTTGAGTGTTTAACCAGTTTTGGAAAAAATTACCATATTTGGTATAAATAAACCTCACCACATTAGCCTGATTTGATAACACAGAACAGAATATATTGGTGTAAACAAACCCCACAACTCATATTCTCTAAGCCCTGCTTTGTCTTTGCATCAGAAAATTACTTAGTATTCAGGAATAGTTTCTATGCACATTTAAATTGATCATTTACCTGATGATTTGCATCAGGATGAATGTCGTAATTTGCTTTTAACCTTTCGTAGTTCTCGTAGGAAATCAGACTTCCATATTGCATTCACTTGTGGATGAATGATAATGGATAGATGTTTCACATGAGAAGTATTAGATCATTCCTTACTTTAGGGACATGAAGATTTTTTATATGAATGTGGACATGACTGATGAATGGATTTGTTACACAGTAGCAAGTAGTATTGTATTCTAAATGCAGTGATCTGTGTAAAAAAAATGTTATGTAGGATCTTTTGGGTTTTTACTTTGTCTTTATCTATAAGTGGTTTTTATAAAAGAAACTATAAAGTTTCAGGGAAAATTTTATGTAAAGACTACTATGGAAATAACTTGTGGCCTCATATCACTTAATTGAATAGATTTAGACCATTATTGCATTGTTTGGAGCATTTTTGTGTATTCTACAGTGGTGAATAAGTGATAGTAGGAATGGCTCTGAATACCAGGGGAAATGCAGGGTGCAGTTATGTACAAGAGGTGAAGTACATGTATTAATCAACAGAACCAATGAAAACCTCATCTAACCTCCCCTGTCACCCAAAACATATTGTAAGAATATACCATATTTAATGTCATGGGGTGTTTAGGACCAAATGGAATGAATTACTGCTAGAGAGGTTGGATGGCATTTCTCCTTAGGTGTCGTGTTTTCTATTTATTTACATTATTTGGACCTTAGCATGACCTTGAAAGCATGGATGTGTATCATATAGTTCATTTATAACATCAAAAAGAGAGATAAATTGTGGCAGCTAGTTTTGAATCAGGTGAGGCTGACATAGGTTCTTATGCTTTCTAAATGGATTTTATGTACTTTTACATTGTTTATCCAATTTGTGTCCCTTTTCTTTATTGAGCATCATTAAATTTTTTTGAGCTTTTAATGAATGTACTCTATTTTTTTTTCATTTGATTTTTTTACATATTTGGAAATACTAATTTTTTTCCTTATGCAAGAAAGGCTTCCAAAAGGAGGGGGCATATAGTGTTTACTACTTATTCTAACAAGTAAATCCAACACAAGCTGAAAGTGTGTTAAGATGGTATGATCTTTTAGAATGTATGGTAAATGTTAAGTTGGTCAAGAGGATAAACTGTGGTGAGGTACAGTAGGAAGCTGGTCAAGAGAATATACTTTAGCGAAGCACAGTAGGAGAGAGATAAGCCATAGAAGAGATGGAAAGATATAGTTAGAATATTGTTGTAGGCTCAGAATGTTTCAGGTGTTGACACTAAAAAATGGATTGATTGGAGAATTTGGTCTCAATCGACAAATCAGTGTAGTGTGTAAAGTGAATACTAAGAGGTATTTTTACAATTGTAGAAGTCCATGTTCCATTTTAACGCATTGGACACAGGTTGAGGATGTGTGTGTGATGATACAGAGGTTATATGTTTTTGTTCCTCCCTATTTACTCAGGAATGGATTATAGATAATAGATAGGTAGAGAGATAAGAATAACTGGTTAATTCACTTGATTTTCAGTATCTTTAGTATGTATATCGACAGCTATGTGTATCTTGAATTGTTGCTACACTGAAATGGGAGAGAAATACAAAAATGCTGTGATTATATTGTTAGTTTCTAGTTTTACCTTAAAGTTTGCATATTATCTCATTAATTATCTTCACCATACTTGGTTAATATTTAAAAACTCAATGTACCCACAGTTATGCGGCTGACAAGGCCCTCATTATTTACGGGCTTAGCTGTAGGTTGTGATGCTCGAGATTTGCCTGGTGATCATCTTAATGCTGATATTCGTGCTGATATAGCCATTCCTCAGGGACTTCCAAACACTGGAGTTGGACACATGCTTCTTTTACCTCAGAGTTTTGGGTAAGTAAATTTTACACAAGATATTTTAGCATGATTGTAATGTTGCATGTTTTGTGTTATGAATATACTTGTAATATACCATTCTATCCACGTTAGTTGTAAATTTATTTTCATGGATTATTTTTTTACATAAATGACTAAAGATTCTTGTTGATTATCTATAACCTGTATCATGAATATACTTGTATTATACTTTACTAACCATGTTGGCCCTTAGTTTACTTTTATAAATTTTTTTTATTATGAATGAGTGAGGAGTATGAAAATCTTTTTTTTTTCTTTTCTTTTTTACTTATTAAATCTACAAGACATGTACTACTTTTCAGAAATATTTATCTGGGTGAGACATTTTCATGTTGCCTCTGCGTTCATAACGATGGGAATGAAACTATCCGAGAAGTTTCGATTAAGGTGAGATATCTTGAGTGTTTGCATAGTAACATGATAACTTTTACGATTATCCCCTTCCTATCAAATAAGGAATGGAAAATCAGGACCCTTTCATTTACCTCCCTCACCACTTCATCCATACAGAAATTATACAGCTTTGTTGACATCACACACCACTTTCCCATACATCTTACCTGGTACACTTAGCAAACTTGTACCAATGTAGTTTGAACACTTCACTTTTTCCCCCTTGCCCTTATACAGTGGCACTACACATCCATTCTGCCAATCCTCGGGCACCTCACCATGATCCATACAAAATTTTAAAAATCCTAACTAATCAGTCATCAACACTCTAACCCCCTTTCTTAAGAAATTCCATTGTTTTAAAGAAAATGTGAGAAAATACTTTGTGAAACAGAAGGATTTGTTTGTGGCATTTATGAATTTGGAGAAAGCGCATGATAAGTTTGATAAAGATGTTCTATGGAAGGTCTAACACCATTTCCTCTGTCAGCAAGGTAGTGATAAGAATAGATTAAAACAGGCTGCATTTGCTGGCATCCATTCTATAGATGTCACATGCAATACACCAAAACTGTTGCCCCTACCCACAATCAGGTCCCACAGACCATTCCATGGTTTCCCCCAGCCACTTCATATGCCCTAGTTCAGTCCATGGATAGCACTTTCTCTCCACTGTATACCTCATCATTCCAATTTACCCAATCCAGTGACCACCTTTCTCCCTCCTGCATATTCAGGCCCCAACCACTGAGAATATTTTTCTCTCCATCCTTCCAGCTCCAGTGTGGTCTCCCCTTTCTCCTTTTTCCCCTTTACATGCAATGTATCTATCTATTCCCTCTGTCAACCTCTCCTCACTCATTCTCTCCATATGTCCAAACCATTTCATGACACCCTCTTCAGGTCTATCAACCACACTCGTCTCATTACTACACCTCTCTCATACTCAGGAAGTTCCTTAGCTTATTATTTTGTTTCATTTACTTTTCAGGCTGTTTTGCAGATGAGCAACCAGCGAGTGCCATTACTAGGTGAAGAAGAGAATGAGATGCTACACCAGTTGGAAGGGAATGGAACCATTAATGAAGTCATTCAGCATGAAGTAAAAGACATTGGCACACACATGTTAGTTTGATTTATAACTGTAAGAACTAGTTGATAAACTTTATAGACTTGCAAGTTATATTTTCTTCACTAGAAAATTTCTTCTTGTTCTGTGATTTCTGACATTCAGCACTGGGATTATCTGAAAGACCAACTTCCGTATGTCAGTTTCTTGTGTAAACCATAAGTCATTTTATAGGGCTGTCATCAGATTAATTTTGTTCAATAAGTTGTCCACAGACGGATGCAGCAGAACAGTACGAACAGTATAAAGTTAATGTCTTTTGTACAGTATTATATTTTTAATCAAGTTCTTTCCCCACAGGTCATCCCTGATTTCATGAAAGTTGGTTTACAAAGTATGATTAGGGCTATACTTGATATATTTAGAGGTAGACATTGGATTTAAAAAGATCCCTTGGACAGCCTTCGCATAACGATTGTACCTACTGGTACCTAACTACCTGTGACGAGATTTTGTCGATAGCAGGGGTAGCGCAAAGCGCTCATTAAAATTTTCTCTGGTAAATAATATTATTTCTCTCTATCAGCATGCACCTTACATTGTTGTTAATCTGTGGTTCATCAGAGACTGACCTTAACCATATATTGCAGATTCAGTTTTAAGGAGAAGGGTTTGCATGACTTCTTTGTATGATTAGGATGCCATATAGAAAATGGATAGGTATAGATAATGTTATGGTGCATGTAAAATAGTTTTGTTAACATTAGATATATTTGTAATGGCTGAAAAAACAAACAGTAGAATCATAATTCATTGTACTCTTGTCTTGAGGACATTATTTTCTTTTCTTTTAGTTTGGTCTGTGCTGTAAGTTATTTGTCAGTTTCTGGAGATCGTCTTAGCTTTCGTAAATTTTTCAAGTTCCAAGTTATGAAGCCTCTGGATGTGAAGACCAAATTCTATAATGCTGAGGTATGAAACTTACTCCTTTTGTTTAAAATCTTACTTTATTATTTTGTGATTCTTCCATGAGATCATATCCCATGGAAAATATGCCCTCACTATCTACCTATAATTCTGATGCCCTTTCCCTTCGGAACTCCCTCAAGAGTGTGGCCATGGCAAGAGAGTCTCCAGAACTGGTGAACTCCAGTGCTGTTTCTTGTCCTTTAGTGCCTCACCCTTACCAGGCCACTGGTAGAGGACAGCTGTAGTGCAGTGTTTTCAGAGGCTCCTACCTAATGTTCTTACTGACTACTTCTTCCCAATGTGGCTGCCTAATGCTCTCACACAATCTGTATATATGATTCTTCATATAATTCAGTGTATTCCTTCTGAAATGAAAACCAAGTTATATCCTTATCAGTTGGACTAGATATTATAATTTTCCATTCAGCCTGATTGTTAGTCTAACATACAATGTAAAGTAATGCTAGGGTTTTTGTTTCATCTAGTGACTAACAGTTTCAGTGCCTATAACTCTTCTGTTACTGTTATCTCTAAAGTCTGACTGGATAAATTTAAAGATAGTCTTCTAGATTTTTGTTTTACATACCAATAAGTTTACGAATGTAAGTTCTAGAATGTATGAGATTACATAAAAGACATCTTCAGATCTACAACTTTTCAGGGGAGTATTTCCTTGAACCTCCTAGAAGGGTGTTATGTGCGGTATCCACATGTTTTTGTCAGTCTATCATTATTTCTGAGCAGTATGGGCTAGGGAGGGTAATGAGAGAATCACTTTGGTGCTGGCTTACCTCACTGTTGTTACTACTCCTTCCTTTATTACCATGCCTTCCTTTACCCAAGCAGTAGTACCTTCCTGGTCAGTGCTTTCCTTACACCCATTACCTGTAGTGATAATTTTTGTTTTCCTCTTTGTTTGCTGTTTCCAACAATAGTGAGATAGTTCCAGGAACAATTGAATGATGACCTACTTTCCTTTCATCCACTTATCAGCTTTCATGTGCAATGCATCGGAACCAGAGCCACCATCCACAGCCAATCCGGAATGGCTTCTTATACCCAGTATCAGCCCATTAACATCATATTGTCCTCACTGGGATCATAAGACTAATATGCGTATACTATAACCAGTGGATGGTATTGGCTGGGTTAGTAGTTGCTGGTCATTCATATCAGTAGAAATAAGAGCCAGAGAGTTATGACTGTAGGTGGGAAAATTTGTAGCTTTTGAGAAGTGGAGCTATTCTTACATGTCTCTGGTATCAGTTTCATTAGAATCCCCACACAGCACTAACTTTGCAAACAGGAACTCAGATGTAATCTGAGATGTTGATTAGTCAGTTCACTAGTTTATCTCAGTAGGGAAAGCAGGGTGGTTGATATATCACACACTTAATGATGAAGCAGTTTGGTAAAGTTGGTCACCCATTATTGTACGAATCCATATCACATCCTCTCTCACAGGAATTTCATTTGAATAATTGATGAAAATGTTTCTTCTTTGAATGATCTTGGGTTGGAGCTCCTTTGTAAGGTGCATCCATGATCTAAATAGTGGAGAACAGCTAAGAAACTCTGAGAGTCCTATCAATGAAATCAACTTGGAATTTCATCCCACTCCTATTTTATTGAATCATTCTCCAAGCTTCGAGAGTATTCATGATTTGTTATAAGGAACTAAAAATCTGGATGATGTGTCTTTGAGTGTAACACAGTCCCTGTAGGAATGTATCCTTTACTCACTCCTTCTTTTGTATATTTTTGGGAAGTTTTTAGCCAGCTCATGGTTGGTTTATTGTAAATGCTCTTTATAAATGAACTCATGTTTTGAAAAAGTAAATCCCACAGAGCTTCAGATCTACTGCTTTTTGTTGTGAGTACCCAGTCTCTTGAAAGTGATATCCTTACAGTTTTAGTTATGATGTTATTGCATGCACGTGGATAGAGCAAATAAGGCCATTTTTTCATTTTCTCCTGGTACTTCCTTGTTAAAGTGGGTCATGATAAACAAGTGTGAAAAAGTTTTCTCTTGAAAGACAAATGCTCTCCTGTGAGTATTTATTTGCTTACCTATTCTGACAAACATGGTGGAAATTTTAAACTTGGGGTATGCATTGTGTTAGCCTTTACTCTCTGTCAAACAAGTACTTCACCATGTATAAGCTCTCTGCTATCACTTTTTTTTTTTTTTTTTAATGATATTCAGCTAATATAGTAATAATGTGAATTTCTTCAGTATTTGTTGCTTTCTTTATCAATAATTTTAATAGATTGCTATCTTTAGGTATGGTGCTGTAGTTCACAGAGTAGAGTATTGTTAGTTGTAAAGGTGAAACTAGCTAAAGCAGGTTCAGGGAACATTTTCATTTTCAAATTTTTTGTTTTCTTGTTATTGCTTCTGTCTTCTCGTAGTATCCATGGGTTTATTTGTTTTCTGAATTCGCAATCCAGCATTCTTACCCAGTGTTAGCTTTAAAAGAAATAGTTTGTGTATCTGTGTGATTTAGTCATATGTTTAACCTCTTGGATCTTATCTATTTTTAGTACTTCATCCTTCTCTGTCCAGCTGAAAGGTACAAACTGAGGCTCCATCCATTCTGCCCTTGTAATGCCAGAAATTCCATTTTATATACAGCCCTTTCAGCCACATATCCATCACTGTTTCCTTCCAACTTACTCTCGGGTTATCCCTTTTTCTCCATCCATTCACTGTACTCATACATAGTCAGTAATGCTTTCTTTCCAAATGGCCAAAATGCCATAGCACTTATTTCTTCATGTGAGAAACTACTGTATGCCTTTCTATATACTTTACCTCATTTTGATATCTGGTATCTCCAAAGAAGGGGAAATGGAATAAGAACAGATATTCTTTATACTCCACATCTTTGGAAGATTTCTTAATTTTCCCACTAATAGATATGCCAAAAATATACACCCTTTTGTACTTGCTACCAATATTTCGCTCACTTTATATTTGCCCAACTTTATTACTGTTATTGATATGATATTAGAATGCCTTTTGTTATCCTCATGTTTTCTCCTTGTTATTATATTCATGGTAGCATGACTGTGTCTCTTCACAACAGTTTTCCGTGTCATGGATGTTCAGTGAAGGAAATATGCAATTTCTCAGGAACCTGAGGAACAAAAAACTATTGCCCTTTTTAACATGATCACCTAAGAATCCCACCTAAATCCAGTATACAGTCTAAACAAGAAAGGGCTGTGCACCAAGACCAGATGGCTAATTTACTGATGCTAATAAACTTGCAATTAATTTATAAAGACTGTACTTTGCAACTTCCAGTTCTTTCATTATTTCTAGTTCTCTGAGCCTTCTTCTTAAATCATACATGCTGATTGTGAATAAGGAAATGTGAAACCATATTACAGATGTGATTAAGTGAATTATTTAATGAAAAGCATGATATTGTTTGAACAGAGAGCTGATCTATATAGATTTTAAAGTCCAGTTCACAGATGCATTTGGTTGTGATTAATTGACCCTCTGATATCAAGTATATGGTCAGCTTTGTTTTAAACTATGGATGAATCTGAATAATCACTGGATCTCTGTCCCCACACCTATCCTTGCAGTATCTGTAAGGATGCACTGTTCACAAATACTTTAGGTCAGGCTTTGATTGGTCTAAAGTTGTTTTAAGCAACCATCATCTTTGAAAGCTTTTTCAGTGTAAGAAATCTGAAAAAGCAGACTCAGATTGTCAGTGCATGGCTCTTAGGATTTACTTTGATAGAATTTTAGTGGGTGTTTGATTATTAAGATCTGCCATTATGAGAGCCATGAGATTCACACGAAGCTTGCACAGATACCCTTTCTGAGCTTTATAAGTGTGTTAGCTGAAGCTTAAGGAGAGCGGTCATGATATCTATTGTACGCTTCATGTGTAAGATACTCTCAGTTATTTTTGAAAATTTTCCCTACAACTTGAAGCTTTGGAACTCTAACAACTGACTTGTCACTTTTGAAAAGGCAGTTTTTTCACTTCCTCCAAACTTAGTAAATACTTTTCCTTGTCTCTTTTTTCTCTATTTCATTAACCTCTATATGTATTTCAGTCAAGGCCCAGCTTTGATGTGGACTTTTGTTCGTGACTGGAGCCTCTAGCTTAAAAAAAGATGTTTTTTATAACAGTTAATTAGAACATAGATTTCTAAATGAAAGTATATACATCTCAACATGGTGAAACATTGTATACATATACAAAGTCAGGAGCACTATCAGGCCTGTGTAATGATCTTTGTTTTTAAGGTTTTCTTTCACAAATTGATATGATTACTAAAAATTTTCATTACTACTATGTTTTGTGTAAGAGCATCAATGCTTCCCAGATTATTGCATAACACAGTGGTAGAGGTCTTGTATAGGCCTCTTTGACATTACCTCATAGACTAACCAGCTTATGGAAAAGGATTTAGGCTGTAGAGTAGTAACAATGCATGGGATGCTACTACAAGCATTAATGGCTGTATATTTCACCTTAGGGCAGAGGCAGGTGATTGAAGATTTTATTAGATACTCCCCAACCACAGTGAACAATAAATAGAATAAAGGGAATTACACAGCTATAATGAATAGTTCAGTATATATATCTATCTCTCTGTATATATCTCTGATGCCAGTCCTAACCACTGTGTGTGGGAAGCAAACCAAATTTGTTATGAATTACTCTGTCTGTAGAATGTGCTTCCTTTGAAGTTTAATCCAGTCTTTGATAAATCATAAGTTGAATCTATGGATGCTTGGGTACACCATATTCAAGTAGACTGATTTGCCCTATTTTTCCTCTTGAGGCATCTTGGCCAGACTTGAGGAAGATGAACATAAAAGTTGGAGCAGCAGAAGTGAGACTAAGTAATTTTTTTTTGCATTCCTAATTATCAGTACAAGAGTGGTCTTTTGATGTACAATTTTTGTAATCATTAACTATTTCATTGTGGTGTAACTATTTCATTGTGGTGTGTTATTACATATCTTCTTAACTAATCACTACCAGGAGCAGAATGGTAATTACATTATGTAAGATTAACGATGCTGAAAGTACTTTTTCATGTTTATCATACATGTTTCTCAGGATGATGACCTGATCATTGGGTTACTTACATATTACTTTTACTTATTTTAATTATCCATTGAAAATCCAAATACTGATCTTTTTTTCAAATTATTGATTTCTTATAACAAGATGATGCTTTCTTTTTTGCCTGTTTAGTGCAATGAACCACCCATCTTTCTAAATTTTTTTCCCATGTGGGGAAGCTTGTGCAAGCTTTAATCTGAAAAGAAGGAAAGGCTCTACTATCGAGAATGTAATATTTTTCTCAAACATTCATTCTAGCATGAGTTAGTAGTCTTTAATTCCTCTTTTTGTTAAAGACATTTTGATGTTTGTAGCTCTCCAATTGGTACTTATTAGCCACTTAATCTTGGTGCAGACCTTTTCTAGCTCTAGATCATGAGCAGATTTAAGCAGGCTTTCAATTTCTACCTTTTAAGAAAATATTGATTAGAGAACGAAACTGATTGAAAATTTTGTAGATATTTTTGTGGTACATCTGTTGCCCAGGCAAACTGGCAGAAAAGAGACCAGTCTTGCTTCATTTTTCTTCCAGGAGAAACCTCCTTTGTTCTCAAGAGTATTTTGTATTCCATGACATTTATATTGAGCAACCAGACCAGTCATGCTTAATGTTAATTCCAGGAGAAAGATTCCCATGTTTGATAGAGTAATTTTTTTCACTGAAATCTATGTTAATGTAAATTGTTTATGCTCTTTGTGATGAATTTCACCAACTAGTTCATAGTATTATTGTAAGATTTGCACTACCAGAACTAGGCTGTAGTATAGTTGATAGTTAATTGTGTATAATGAGACTAACCATGCAATAGTAGTCTAACCAGTTTTGGATCTAAGAATGACTTGATTTCTTTTCAAGTTGGCACACAACAAGATACAGGTGTGCTTCTTATTCTTCAGCATATCTAACCCCAGCATGTTTTTGCATGGTCATTTTGCTTGCTTCTGCATGATTGCCTGCTGCCCTGAACACATGCTTGCAGGACTATATTGTAAGTACAGACTTTGATTCATCACTTTTATTTTTATATTTTTATTTCAGTTATTAGTCTTAGGTAGTTTCATTAAAGATTTTCATGGAAAGAATTTCAGAAAGAACAGAATCTTCATAACTGTATTGTAGATTAATTTCTTGCATGGAAATGAAATGTAATGAAATGCTGCATGCACAGTATAAGGTAGTTTAGAATTTAGATTTAGTCTATGGAAAGCCCTTATGTACGTTCCGTCACTTTTATTTTTCAGAAGTACATGGACTAACTCTGTGATTTATTGATAGCGTAAACAAAGAAAGTTTTGATGATTAATAGCAAGAATCCTCATAGTTGTACAAGGCATTATTTCCGAACATACATCCATTAAATTAATTCTAAAGACACGAGTATCTGGGAGAGGTATTGCCATGTAAATCTTAGCTTTGTGAAAATTCTTAACACACTTTTTGTGCCAAAGTAAATGTTCACATGAGGCTACCTTTTTTTTTTTTTTTTTTTTTTTTTTTTTTTAGGACAAAATATCAGAGTAATATGAAGATATTTTGAGATTATAGCACACATATCAGAATAGAAATTATTGTGGGAGCAAGACTTTGATTTGACAAAGCTAGAATTGTTATAAAGACTTGGAAAGGAGTCTAGTGAATAAAGGCATTTAAAGAGTGGAAATGTGATTTTTGAATTTGGGGTCGGGATCAGTATCTTTATCAGTATTCTTTTGTTCCTCAGAAACTCATTCTAACTCAGCACTTTGACTCTCTCTTTTTAATTTTTTATTTAACCTGCTTGTCGTGTTCTGCCTCAGCAAGGTGGCATCAAGAACAGACAACTGAGCCTGAAAGGGAAGTGATTGCTATAAAGCAGACTTGGAGATGTATTACAGCCATCTCTCATGTAATAATGGGATTACATGCCAACAAAACCTGTTGTGGCATGAAATGTCGTACAAGCAAATGAAAATTTGTACTGTCTGTGCTATCATGCCAGTACAATACTATACCTCTCTTCTGTTATTTTCCTAGTTTTAGGTATATCCATAGTGTCACACTCTTTTTTAAACTGAATAGGAACAATAAAAGTAGATCATGAGATATAGATTTCTGAACAATGAAAGTAGATCATAAAATATAAATTTCTATGGATAACATTTTCTTGATTTCTTAGATTTCTGGAATTCTGATATTTGGATTTTGTTATACCTATACGTGAATAAATAGATTGTATTGTCAGCATGATTCTAGCAATATTGTAGCTGTGATAGTTATTTTAGATTATGGGAGATAAAAAGTAATTTCAAATGAAGAGGTTATACATTCATGTACGTACATGAAATTCATAAGCCCTTGTAGAATACTGAAAATTTTGTAAAGCTGAAATTTATAAGATTTGTAGTACTTAATGTGGATGTGCATATTCATCCTCTCTGAATTCATTGGTTTGGCTTTTATTTTAGCAAAATATTTGCCAGTTGCATACACTAAGATATTAAAGTGTGAAAGGAAAATGAAGTTTGCCCCTGCAGATAGGCAGAAAAGGAAATGAAAAATGAAGGATCAGGGTCATTGATGCTAATGTTTATTAAGGTTACATATATCTTTGTAAGTCCATAAAAAGGCCTTTGTAAAGAATAATAAAAACACTGAACTGAAAAAGAAAACAGACATGTGTTTCAGGAATTTCCTAGGACTCCAACCCTCTGGATGAGGCACTGGCTGTGATGACATCTTGTAATTTAGAGTGCCACTGATTTACATATGATTGATATGTACACTTCCCCTTACAATAGCTAGGTTGCATTATGGTAAAATTCCATGAAACTTCAGGAAAAAATTTTTGAAGAGGAGAGGTTTTTTTTTTTTTTTTAATCAAGGCATTGGAAAGTAAGGGTGCTAATTAAAATCTCATTATTCCGCTTACCAATATGTATTGTTCAAAACTGATCCCTCAGAAATATTGATAAAAATTGTAAAAGATTACATGCAAGATCGTAGCATCATCTGCATTTGTAGCATAATTAAAACAATGAAAAAATCATGCTTTTCTTGGATCCAGAACTGCATATGAGGGTAAACGGTAAGGAAACGTGTATGTGGTTTACTATCAGGTTCAGGGAGTAGGATTTTAATCCAGGGAGACTTGTCTGTGTCTAAACTAACCAAGTGGTTGGTGTGCAATATATCCCAACTACCCTCTCCATTTTCTCACCAGAACAAATGCTTTGTGAATGCCTTTAGAGTATTAGAGGAAGAAAGTCATCAGCAGCTAGGCAGATTTTTTTCTTTTACCTTGGGTATTGATAGCAAACTGCCACTGTGTATATGTTAACAGTGGTAGAGGCCACTGTAATATTTACACATGATATATATTAAGAATCTTTCATCCTATATTTAATCCTAATTGATTTAATCCTAAGAAACAAGGACAGGACCTTGAAGCATGTGCATTCATTGTGTATTCTTCTTGCCTTGCAACTCTTTTTAAATTTGAAGCCCACTTATATTTCTTTGAAATCTGCCAGTAAAAGATCAAATGATATCAGAGCAATAATGAAAGAGAGCATATCTAAATCTACCTTGTTTTCATAAGAATTTTAATATCCAAGACAGTTACCATTGTTATTTTAAATATTTTAGATGATATGATGGCTTGTAAATTTCCCTATACTGTGATGAATTGATGAATATTGCAAATCAGTACTGTGTATCAAATATTTTGCTGTAATTTTAAAGTGGCCAAAAAGATGAAAATTTTTTTTTCCATGTGTTGCAAGTATTATATAGACGAGCTACATGTGTATTTTTTATACAGTGTACTTTCTTCACTAGTCAGACGAGGTGTACCTGGAGGCAGGGGTCCAGAACATCACATCAGGGCCACTGTGTTTAGAGAAGGTGGAACTAGAACCTTCACCATACTTTTCAGGTATTTTATGTTCCATATGTTCACAAGAATTCCCTACTCATAATTCTTAGTTTATTTAGGTGTATGAAATTGAAATGAGCATTAGTGGTAAGATATTGAATCATCACGAGGACCTTTTTTATGTTACGTTGACTTAGGTTTATTACTTAAAATTTTTATTACGTCTTATGCATTATCTTGGTAATGTTTTAGTACAAAACTTAATTGAACAGTAGACCTTTTTACATACTTGTATTCTAAAGACATTCAAAATTCAAATGCCTCTGCATTTAAAATTCCCACCAGAATGACACATGAGTTGATAAAGTTGCTACTCTATTTTCCATGTTTTGCTGTAGTCCATGCCAATGCTTCATCAGTGTTCTCTGAATTTAAATTGAGGTGGTAGAGCTTCATCCTTTTCTCATTTATTCATACTGTTTCAATTATTCTTCCCCTTGTAATGGCATTCAAGAAGCAGCCAAGTTATAGTTCTATGTGAAGTGGTGCATAGAGGAAACATGTCATGCTTACCAATATGCAGAAAGTTCAGAATGCAGAAATTTTTTAAGGGTGAGTCAGGGTATAAACTGAGGGAGTGTTATAGTGTTGATTATATTATTATATATGATATCTTGAGGCAGAATGAAATGCTGTTTAAAGTTTTATGCTGAGAATGACATGAAAAAGGGTATTGGTAAGTGCAGAACATTGCATTACATTTACATTTCAGAATTACTTTCATAGCATGATTTTCTGTGTAATAAGCACCAGGTGTGGCCAAGAGACACACAACAGCCATGCAGATGACAATATATTGGTGGGTTTTTCAACATAAACCTGCAAAAACTAGCATTCATAGGAAGACTTCCAACATTTCCAAGGGAATCCTTATATGAAGACACTTGGCTTGTAAGGGTTGAAAGTTAAGAGACATTCAGTCCCTGTTTTAGACATTATTTTTCATTCTTGTTCTCCCTATCACACATTAGCAAGGTAGTGCCAGGAACAGGTGAAGAATGTCCACATTTGTTCACATCCACTCTCTATATGTCATATATAGAGAGAGGATGTGAGCAAACAAGGCCAATATTCATCTGTTATGGGCATAACCTCACTAAGACAGGAAACGACAAACAAATATGAAAAAAATTGAAATGGACTGAATTTCTCTCAACATTTAACCCTGAAATGCTGGAAGTCTTCATATGAAGAGCACTAGGGGTTCCAGCCAATTGCAAGCCTGTGGATTGAGGGAACCCAGTATACTTTACAAATCTAGGTAACTCCAAAATGATGATTTATACCATCACTTTGATGTCAGTAGACCAGACTGCATTTACATAACATCTCTACACAGGCACTAAAGGCACTAACACTTACACCTGTGCATTTACATAAGCATGTATGCACACAAGCACACATGCATATGGAGAAACAGAAGGATTCTCCATATATGCTGATGCACTAAAACTTTATTATATATTTCAGTTATCTCCATGAATAAGATTTCACAAGATTCAAATACACTGGTGTTTGGAAGGATGAATGTGGTTAACCCTCATGACACTAGACAGTACCTTTATTGCCTAAAACCAAAACCAGAAGCTCGAAGTAACCCAGCAGCTCTTCGTCAGGCTACTGCGATTGGAAAGCTTGACATTGTATGGCGGACAAACATGGGTGATCGTGGTCGACTTCAGACTAGCCAGTTACAAAGAATGGTAAGGCTGCTGTTTTTTGTTTTGTTTTTGTTTTGTGTGTCAAAGGATAATGTTTTATTTTTGAAAAGGTATAGATATGAATTCTTTCTTCATTTTTAACACTAGTCATAATTTCATATTGAATAATGTGTTAATAAGGAATTATTTTATGTTGTAGGCACCCCAATATGGAGACGTAAGAGTGACAGTTGAAAAAATCCCTAATGTGGTGCGTTTGGAAGAGCAGTTTGAAGTTGGCTTATCTATCACAAATATATGGTAAGACATACAGTTACGCTGAGTGTACTGTATTGCAAATATTCAACCAGAATTTA
Organism: Panulirus argus; assembly: GCA_038088735.1. NCBI lineage: Eukaryota > Metazoa > Arthropoda > Malacostraca > Decapoda > Palinuridae > Panulirus > Panulirus argus. The sequence goes on along the minus strand of JAYMFT010402866.1, from coordinate 16,629 downwards.
TTTACAGAAACAAATACATAAGGGATTGATAAACTTTATAGAAAAAGACAAATGTGCAATCTGATTTAAAAGTTTAGAAAGCAGGGTGTAGTGGAAAAAAATAAATTTTCACTCTTGGGTGAAACAGAATGATTATTTCATTTCATTGAATTGCTTTACAAGGAAATTCAGAGAATAAGAAACAGAAGTTTCTACAGATAGTCTTTCAATTCATTCCTTTGTGCTGTAATGACAGTACTGCATCTATCCAGTCTTGGAGAACTTTCAGTTTGGGTTCATGCTCTCTTCTGGAGAAACACTGTTGTCTTTGGCATATTCCCTCTGTGGACACATCTAATAATGTAGTGTGTGGATATTGACCAAACCTGTGGCACAATTACTGAATTCTACATTCACTTAAATGATATTTGGATGTCTAGGGATAAATATCAAGTTTTCAAGTTTATTGAGCTATCATGGTCCTGAATGCTGTTTCACAATATGTCTTGGATATTGACCAAACTTGTATCACACATACTAAATGTAGATACCTACTTCTGATTGATTTTTGAAGGTCAAGTTCATATGTATTTAAATGCTGCTAACTGCTTGTGTACTCAGTATGTAAAGACTTGGTGAATCATTACTGGCCAAACTTGCACCTCAGACAGTACATAAAACGTTCTTCATGTGATGAAGTTATGGGAGTTGATGGACAGAGGTCAAAGTCAAGAGACAATAATAATTTGGGTATATAATCATATGAATGTGGTGCAAGTGTTTAACAAAGATATGTATATGTTTTACTGTTTGCTATTAGCTGTTTGCTCTTTATTTATGTGTTTTTGATTAGAGATGTAGATCATATTGATAAGTCGGTAAACAGGTTTATAAATATACAGATATCTTTAGATGTTTATTCCCTTGGACAAATTTAACCTAATTTTGTTGTTTTATTTATTTCAACATTGGCATTCTTTAAGAGTTTAGTTTCAAGTAAATGCATTGAAAGTTGGAGGTGGTAGTTGCATAAATGAGAGAGGAAAGAACAGATATCATTACAGAAGGGAAATCCCTCATACTGTTGTAGGCTTTCACATATTTTGGAGTCTGTTTTGAGTTAGAAGCTGTAAAGGAAGTTATAGTAGATGACAGAATGACACTATCTGGGATACATTAACATTTATTCCCTTTTGTGAAAGATCAGTATGTTCTAAGAAAAGCTAAGATCATTGCTTAGCAAAATATATCATTTGAAATGATTTATCCTTGTACGAGTAATGTAAGAAAATAGATACCCAGCTGAATGATACTACTTGCAGCCTGACAAAAGACTGTTTGGACATCGTAAAAGGAAGTTGGTTGAGAATATAAATGAAGCACTGACATAAGGAGGAACATCTTATGTTGTAGATGATGAAATCTTTAAGGATAAGAAGAGATGAAAAGCTCTCTGCTCCAACAGGCTGTAGGCATATTGGGAGTGATGATGACTAAGAGAATAATTTAGTAGGCATTCCTTTTTCTTAATCCTTATTTTGATTTAAGCCTGATATTCCATAGGAGAACTCCAGGAAGTGATACAGTATAGTTTCTTCATATTTATTGCCCTATCCCAAATAATTCAGGGATAAAAGCTGCAAAGTTGGCATGATCTATGCACAGACATTATCCAGATTGACATCCTTTGCTAAGGGTTTATGTATATTCAGTTATCACTCAGTTGTATTGGTTACTTGAGGCTGTAAGAGAAATGGAAGGAGGCTAGGATCATTTATGCAACAGATGGAGGTAGCATTTATAATGAATGTGAAGTTTGAAGGAACTTTTGCAGTCATGTTATATGAATGGTTCTTTATCATGAGATTAGTTACTAATGTACATGGATAATAGGCTTAGAATACTGGATATTGTTTTGACTGTAGAACAGCCCTGCCTGTAAGATTTAGTATAAAATGTTGTTCCTCTACAGTGAACGCACCTTAGAACTACACTTTGATTTCCTGGAAGGTGGTGGTGGTACAGAATGGAGTGGTGTTAGCAGTCACAGTCTCCCTTCACTTCAGCCTGGACAGTCGACAAACCTTTCTCTGTCTTTAGTACCACTGCAGACTGGCTTACAGGTTTGTGTTTATATTTTTAATGAACCTACTTAAGTGGATGGCTTACAGGTTTGTGTTTATATTTTTAATGAACCTACTTAAGTGAAAACCTGTTATGGTTGTAGATTCTAAATATGTCAGTTATTCAGATATAATCTCTTAACATCATTTATGTGAGAGTTGGTGTTTGTGAGGGGGGAATGTAAGGACAGGGATAAGTGGAGACTCTTTTTGCCAAAGATAATGGGCATCAGAGATATAGATAGGTAGAGAGTTGGTGATTTGCTGTAGAAGTGAAAGTATGTGCTGACTTTGTGAAGGATGGGTCTGTTAAAGTGGTTCAGTCTCTAGGAGAAGGGAAGATGACTGGACGAAAGCATGAGGAAAAGGTAAAGATGGTGGTGTTTTAGGTTAATATATGGATGGTAGTTACAGTGCAATTTTCCATTATTCATATCTGATACAAACAGAGGAATTATGGTCAGTATTTGAATTGCAGTTACAGTTCAGTTTTTGTTTATTCATATTAGTAAAGGTATGGTTTTGATAGATGATTTTTTTTTATTTTTTATTTTTATTTATTTATTTATTTTTTTTTTCAGACCATCGCTGGAGTACGCCTGACTGACACCTTCCTCAAACGAACCTACAATTATGAAAATTTGGCACAAGTCTTCATAACAAATGAAAAATCTCAAGAGAAGGAGGCATTCTTCTCAGCATGGGTTAATGGAACTGTTCCAAATTAGATTTTTAATGCCGTTGTATGTATTGTTGTACATATTGTATATTACTGATATATGTTTTCTTGTATTTAAGTACTCAGAATGACTTTTGGTATTGCTTTCGGTAGAATTACTATTTTATGAGAGAATGAAATGTGTACATGTAATGCACCAATATCATATCTGAATTTTATTGACGAGATTATTTCATGGAATTTTTTATAGATACCTGAAGGAATGTCAAAATTAGTCCTTGATCATTTTTGATTAGTGTATGGAATAGCTGGCTAGCAAATCCATTTTGAGGAGTTGGGTATCCATGTGCAGGAGTCCTGTTTTCCAGCCAGTGGGGTAGGGGATGAAAACCTCAGTTCTATTTACATATCTGTTAATAATAATTATGTATATATCCTTTTATATAAGGTGGATCAAATGCATGCAGCCTTTCAGTAAACCTTCAAACACCCAGAACCTATTTTTCCATGTACTGAAATGAAACATGGGCTTCCATATTAATACAGGCTTCTCTTTACTTTTCACATTGCATTCTGAAGTTTATTTGGTATACACAAGATGACACCATTGCACACATTTAAAAAGCATTCCACTTTTATCATCTGCAAATGCTATAGCCTTAATCAGCTCACCTTCTGTGTCTGTCCGTATCTTCAGCTATTTGCCTTTTCTCCTTGTACCTTCATCTGGACTGTCTTGCATCTTGACCAGCCTATCATATGCCATGCATTCTGCATAGCAATACCATCTTAAAAACTCATCCATACTATTTTTGATTTTGGTTCCACCTGTTTGTATTTACCACATCCAGGAAAATAGGCACTTTTTTATTTAGAAAAAATAACTTTACAGGTGTTTATTTTTCCTCCGTTTCAATGAAATATTAACCAAAAGAAAGCTGTCTTTACTCTTTTCATTGTCATTGATTACAGTAAAGTGTATAAAAGACATATTTCTATCTTTATCCCATTGACTGCTGATTGTGCCATATACAGTATAGGACACCTCTGGCAGTTAACTGCAAGTGCTGTATATGATATAGGGTGCCTGAAAATCCTGGGTGTGGTAAATAATGGTATAGTGAGTCAGGAAACAATTTCTGGTTACTCAGACGGCATGTTCACATCCTTTGCCCCTATTTTTCATCTCTGCTGGTCAGTAACCATCAAAATTCCCTCAAGGATAGCACATTATTTTGCTTTTTTCAGGCAGCAAATAAGGTTTACATTAATAATGTATATAGGTTATGTGAAGGGTCTTGGAAAGAGGGGTAGGTCTGCAGTCTATTGGGGTAAAGGGGCCTAGGAGGTGAGGAAGCATCTGTTTGCTGACCACACAACTTATTTAACAGACTTTGGTGAGGAGCTGTTTTGTGAGAGAAGGTTGAGAGTAAATGTGAATTAAAGTAAGGTTATTGAGATTAACTGGAGAGAGATAGGTTGGATAGAGTTTGAGTTTGGATTGAGAGAACCTGGAGGATGTTGAGTGTTTTAAAGAACTGGGAGTGGAAATGGCAGTGGTTGGAACCATGGAAACCGAAGTAAGCATGGTAAGAGAGGTTACTGTCTATGAGGGGAAAGATTTGGTACATTTGATGATATAGTTTTCCCTGATGGCATTGTAAAGATGCAAGATGAGACCAGTTGATAGAAAAGTACAAAAGAGGGATGGATGCATTTAAAATGAAATACTTGAGGACATTGTGATGGAAAGAGGATTAATAGGATAAGAAACAGGTGTGCTAATAAAATGGGTGTGGTTGAGAGAGTTGGAGGGTGTGTTGAAATGGTCTGGACATGGTGAGAATTGAGTGAGGAGAAGCTAACTCAGAGGGTATATGTGTCGAAGGTGAACGGAACAACAAGGGAGAGACTGGGACGAAGTGGAAGGATGGAATGAAAGATGCTTTGAGTGAGGCATTCATGGGACTTGGTTGATTAGAGCTAAATGGTATACTGGTGATTATGTGCTATCACTTTGATGAACCAGGGTATGTGAAGTGGTCAGGGGAAACCGCTAAAAGGTCTGTGGCTTGGTTGTGGGTAGTGGGGTCTGGTTTCAGTACTTTACATTTGACAGTTAGTAGATATGAGGTACTGAGGCTGCCCTTTTATGTTTCTAGAATTATCCTGCTATGTGTGAAACTGCAAACAAGTACAAAAAATAGTATTTATATTTGTATGAATAATGTATATAAATATTTTGTACTTGTTTGCCGTTTCCCAAGATAGCTCCTAGAACAGTCGAGGAAAAGGTCTCATTTGTTCGTATCCATTCTCTAGCTGTCACATGTAATGCACTGAAACAGCAGCTCTCTATCCACAACCAAGCCCCAAAGACCTTGCAGTGGTTTTCCATAGCTGCTTCATATACCCTGGTTCAGTCCATTGATAGCATACCACATTGCTCCAATTCACTCTATTCCATGCATGCCTTTTCCCTTCATGCATGTTCAGGCCCTGAGCACTCAAAATCTTATTCACACCATCCTTCCATCTCCAATTCGGTCTTCCTATTCTGGTTCCCTCCACATTTGACATATATACCCTCTTTGTCAACATCTCTCACATTCTTTTCATATGTCCAAACCAGTGTAACACACCCTGTTCAACTTTCTCAACCATACTCTTCTTATTACCACACCTCTCTCTTACTCTCTCATTTCTTACTTGATCAACCCTCCTCACACCACATATTGTCCTCATACATTTCATTTCTATCACATTCACCCTCTTCCTTACATTCTCATCTGTAGCCCATGCCTTGTATCTGTACATCATTGTCGGAGCACTATACCTTTAAACATACTCATTTTCCCCTTTCCAGGTATTGTCCTTTCTTTCCACACATTCTTCAGTGCTCTCAGAACCTTTGATCCCTAGTCCACTATATGACTCACCTTAGTTTCCATGGTTCCACTCACTGCCATGTCCACTCTTAGGTATTTAAACCCCTTTGTTCCTCTAAGTTTTCTCCATTCTAACTCGTACTCCAGCTAACCTGTTTCTCTGCATTGCTAAACCTAATACCTATGCTTTTATTCACATTGATTCTCAACTCTCTCCTTAAACACACACTTCCAAACTCAGACACCCACATCAGCAGTCTCTTACTTAAATCTGCCACTAGTGCCATGACAGCAGCAAACAACTTACCACCTCTCAGGCACCCCACACCTCCAACAAACTGCATACCCAACTCTTTCTCCAAGACCCTTGCATTTACCTCCATCACCACCCCTCCAACAACAGATTAAGAAACTATTATGGCATCACTCACCTCTGCCACATCTGGATTGACTGTTCAGGTAGAGGATCAAGCTTCTACACTCTTCTTTACAGACTGTTCATGTAGAGGATCAAGCTAAAACTTGTCTGGAGAGATTCCTCAGGTAGAATATGCACCCATTTGGTCTAGAGAAGTTTCTCGGGTTAGTTTGGAAAAATAAACTTCTTGATAAAATGTATGTATTTAGGGTACACAGGTAAGAATGCTTGAGTCAGTATACAAATAAAATGATATCAAGCAAACAGATCTGTTCTGTACTTATCACTTTGTTCACTCAACCCTGTCAATTTCTGGGTAGAATGATACCATTTGCAGTAATTTTTCAGAGTATAGCAAGCAGTCAAAATTTTCATATATTTATCTTAAATTTTTCAGTAGTGAATAATACCAGTTAGTAATTCAAGCATGCCAGGCGACTAGTTTATACCGCCATCAATTAGGGAAGCCCTAATATTACCAGCCATTAGGGAGATCCTTATACTACCAGCCATGAGGAAAGCCTTGATAAACAGCCATTAGGAAAGCCCTAATACTGTAAGCCATCAGGGAAATCTTTATACTGCTAGCTGTTAGGATAGCCCGTACATAAGTGTACACTCTGATTACCACACAACTAGCCATTAGGGGCACCCTAAGACAATTATACACCCTCTGATTACCATACTAGCAGCCATTAGGGAAGCTCTAATACTGACAGCCTGTAGAGAAGCCCTAGAGCAACTGTATACCCCTCTGATTACTTTGGGAAGCCCTAAGACAACTATACACCCTCTTGATTACCATACTGCCAGCCATTATAAAAGCCCAGATGCTACCAACCTTCAAGGAAGCCCTAATACACCCTGTCATTAGGGAATTCTAATACTGACAGCTGTTTGTGGGCCTAGAGTACCAGCCATTATGGAGGCTCCAATACTGCTAGCCATTAAGGAGGGCCAGATACAGTCAGACATTAGGGAATCCCTAATACTGACAGCTATTAGGAAGGCTTGAATTCTACTAGCCATTAAGGAGGCTCTAACACTGCTGACCGTTACAGTCCCTAAAACTGCCAGCCATTAGGGAAGCCCAATTACAACTTTAAACCATCTGATTACCTAGTACCTGCTACATAAAGATAATAGTAATGATTATAATGATAATAATAATAATAACAATAGTAATAATTATGATAATTGATTAACACAGAAGACAGGCACTCAGGAGAAATAGTTTGTATTTCATGCCATCTATTGATTATCGCAAAAAAAAAGGAAACAAGATTAGCATTGACAAATACTGTGTCTGATTCAGAATACTGACATCATATATACAGGAAGCCAACCATTTGAATTCATGACGCTGTTAGAGGCAATAATGAGGGCCCAAACAGTACTTCAGACTACCAGGGGCTCATGCTGACTGACCACAGCATGGCCTCCCCAACTCTTACCAGCCATGAAGCCTGCCTGCATCACCAGGGACCCATGTTGACAGACCACAGCATGCATGGGTCCTCCCTAGATTAACCGCCACAGAGGCTGGCTGCATCACTCGGGGCCCCTTGCAGACAAACCACAGCATGGGGCTCCAAACACTGATCAATCACAGAGGCTGCCAGCAACACTAGGGGGCCATTCTAACAAACAATAGCATGGGCCCCCTCACACTGACCATTCACAGAGGCTATCAGTATTATGGTCCATGCTGTGGTTTGTCAGCAAGGGTCCCCCATACTCCAGCTGCAGATATTGCTAGCATTACCAGGGACCCCATGCTGATAGCACACCTTAGTCGACCACCCACACTTACCATCCACGAACGCTGTTAGCATCATCAGGAGCCCATGCTGACAAACAACAGCATGGCCCCAGCTCCTACACTGATTAGCCAAGGAGGCTGCCATCATCACCTGGGACCCATGCTAACAGACCACTACACTAACCTGCCACAGTTTACAGGCATCATCATGAGTATCCTCGTATCACATACAGGGTAGGCAGGCCAGGGGCCCCTCACGTCCATATATTAGCCACAGGGACAACCTCAATTTCAGTATGTCAACCACAAGGGGATCAGGTGGAATTCCTCACTACTGTATGTCAGGCACAAGGAAGTAAGCAGGGCTCCTCACTTCTGTATATTAGACAGGGGAAGTGAACAGGCCCCCCTCTCTCTTCTGTATGTCATCCACAAGTTAGAGGGCAGGGACCCCAGGTTCTGTATATCAGTGACAAGGGGGGAGCAGAAAGAGCCACAGGGGGAGCAGGTGGGGGTTCCCCTCATTTCTTCTTGTGCCTTTCCAGCTTGAGTCTGCGCTTTTCATGTCGCCGCCGCTCACGGTGCCAGAAAGTTCGCAGCAACTTGATGCTGAAGAAACCTGCACACAGCAATTATGTCATAAGTGTAAAATATTTGTGTCAGCTATGATACAGTTACTTTTCATATGTGGCAAATGTGTTACAGGTGCTGAACATATGAAGCAAGTGTGTTCCTGGTGCTGAATATATGTGGCACGTGATGAAGGTGCTGAACACATGACGGAAGTTTGTTACAGATGCCAAATATATGTGGCAAGTGTGTTGCAGGTGTTGAACATATGTGGCAAATGTGTTGCAGGTGCAGAACATATGTGGTAAGGGTTTTGTAGGTACGTAACAAATGTGGCAAGTGTGTTGCATGCGCTGAACGTATGTGGCAAGTGCATTGCAGGTGCTAAATGTATGTGGCAAGTGTTGTGATGAATTATAGTTACTAAAGCAATGGAAAGTGTTTCAAGTGCTGATGTGTGTAACTTGTTTGTTACTTGTGTTTAGTTATCCAATTATTTATTTATCTTTATAATTACTCCAGCACCCCAGGATCCTGATATTACCCCAGACCTGTTTTCCAGGGGCTGCTGCAGCCCAAGATCACACTACACTCAGTAGCAGGGACAGGATGGAGTCCTTTGAAGTCAGAAGTTCTGTGAAGAGATTTTACTTTTGTTTCGTCAATTGATGATATGGCCTCACCAAAAGTAACTTTTCACTTGTGGTGAAGTCCAGTGACAATGTTATGGGTGTGTGACAGTTAAAATAAATTTTGTTACAGATGCTAAAGTATGTGACATGTGTTGCAGTTGCTAGGCATAAGAACAAGTGTTTCAAAAGTTAGTAACAGTGGTTTTAATATGGTGGAGTCAGTAGCTAATAACAATGATTTTAACAAGTGGTGAGAGTGGTTACTGATAGGTTAATGATGTATAGTGACAGTGGCTAGTAACTGGTCTTAACATGTGGCAATATTGGCTAGTTATAATGATTTTGACATGTGGTGGTGACAGTGGCTTGTATAATACCATAACAATAACAGTGAGAATATCAGCAAAACTAACAGTGACACTGACATTGAGGATGACTGTGACCGTAATACTGGCAATAACAGTTGTAGTAACGGTGTTAATGGCAGTAATTCTAGAAGTAACTGAAAGTTGCAGTGAAAGAAAGTGACAGTAACAATTGTTATAACGGAAACTGGTACAATCAGGATAAATGTCATTTTTGCAGTGCAACAGTGAAAGAGGACACTGACAGTAACAGTTACAATATAACACAGTGACATTGATGAGTAATGAAAGCAACTCTAAGACAGACAGTAACAGTAATAGTGAGTGTGGGAAATAGTTAGAAATAACAGTGAGAGTGATAGTGACTAGCACTGGTGATTACAGTGATAGTAACAGCGAGGATGAAAGTGACACATAACATGGAGACTGACAGTGGCAATTACAGAGGGACTGAAAGTGACAAGAAATGAAGCTGACTGACGGTGTGAAAGTGAATGGCAGTAATAGCGAAACTGACAGTAAGTGAGGTTGTCACAGTAACAAAGAGGCTGACAGTGACAGTAACGGAGACTGACAGTCACAGTAAGTGAGGCTGTAGCAGTAATAGAAATAGCGACAGTAAGTGAGGTTCAGTGACTAACAGAGCGGCTGACGTTAACAGTAAAGTTGACACTGACAACAGTAGGGGTGTGACAGTGACTTAATAGTGAGGCTGACAGTGACAGATACAGACACTGCAAGTAACCGTGACATCTCACCGACAAGTGGGACCAAGATGGCAGCGGCGATGATGAAGACACTGTTGGAGAAGCCATGTTCAATGGGCCCATCGGGACCTCCACCACCCAATTCCACCATCTTCAGTAAACACTCTTAAATCGCAGGCTACGTGTTCACCAACAGTGGCAACCGGTTCTCTAACGCTGGCAAGATTGCCTACCAGCAGTGGCAACTTAGTTCTTTAAGGCTGGCGAACTTGGTTCCTTCTCGCTGGCAACTTGTCTACCAACAGTGGCAACTTTAGCATTTACCTCCTTGTTTTGCCGGAGAGCTTCGCCGTCTTTCTTCTTGAAGAGGTCTTCCCTCACGTGAAAAGCTCTCCCACACTTGCTTCTTCATTAATGCCTCTTATCTCTTGATTCATTGTGCTGCATTAATGTGTGGGCCTCCTCGGTCCTCGTTACATTATGTGTACGTCCTGAGGGCCCGCGACGTCAGTGTGCACGTCCTGAGGGCCCACGACGTCAGGGTGTACTTCCTGAGAGCCCGATACACCACTGTGTACGATCTGAGGGCCTGCTACACTACTGTATAGGTCTTTAGGGCCCGCTATACCATTGTGTAGGTCCTGAGGGCCCACTAAGCCACAAAGCGTCATGCAGTAACTGTTACACCAACTTTACAAACCCTGTTGAACCCTAAGTATCGTCATACAAGTCATGCGAGCTCCTTCACACCAACGAAAACGTCTCATAAGATGTGTACAAAAAAAAAATCCTGTGGGTCCTCTATAAGTCCTGTGGGGGCACTATACACCAGTGTGTTAGTGCGGGGGTACCTCTATACCACTGTATAAAAATCCTGCGCGGCCTCTACCCCACTCTAAAAGTCATGTACGGCCCTCTGTATCACTGTAGAGCTTGTATATTACTGTTCAAGTCCTGTGAAGCCTGTACACCACTGCACTAGCTCTGTGGGCCCCTAAATCATTGTACAAGTCTTGTGGGGCCTGCACAACTATGCCAGCCCTGCCTGTGGAGCCTATACACTACTGTACAAGTCCCGTTGGTGCCTCTACATCATTGTACAAGTCGCTTGGGATCCTCTGCACCACTATACAAGTCCCGAAGGGCCTCTACACCACCGTAAAAGTCCCGTGGGTCTCTATGCCACTGTACAAGTCCTGTAGGGCCTTCTACTCAACTATACGTACTATATATTAAGTCTGGAAGGCCTTGTACATCACTGCTCCAGTGAAAAAGTCCCCTCTATTTCACTTTAAAATTTTATGGGCCCTCCACCACTGTACAAGTCTTGTAGGGCCTCTCCACCACTGTACAAATCCTGCAAAGCCCTTTGTACCACCGTACAAGTCCTGTATGCCTTCTACACCACAGTCTGGCAGCTATAACACTGTTTAAGTCCTGTGGAGCCCTTACAGCACTAAACAAGTCCTTTGGAGCCCTTTACAAGCCTTGAAGAGTCCTCTACAACACTGTATAATTTCTGTGGGGCTCTTCTATACCACTGTACAATTCCTCTGGGGGTCTTTACACCACTGTACAGTTGTATGTGGGGTCTCTACACCTGGATAATTCCAAACCTAGTAGAGCGGGCGGGAGGCCGCTGGGCGAGAGTTGAGTGTGTCACCAGCTTTAAGAGGAGGTGAGGTAGGGGCTGGTGTATACGAATGGGATGAACCAGCTGTTGGTCCTCCTTCCCCACCTGCCTGGCTCTTCTCTCAACCTGCTCTATTTTACACTCCCTGATGGAATCTGCAAACATCTGTTCACCTTTGTTCCAAAATCTATGCAGGCATCTGCCCAAGAAACACCTCTATTGATGTAGTCGTCATCAGTGAAGTGAGCACGAAGACACAAGCGCGGGCTCCAATCGGGGCTTTATGAAGGTATCTTATGGGCGTGAGGCTCGACCATGGGCATGATTTTGGGACGTTGGCCGCGCTGGTGAGTCTGGATGAAGCGAGGACTGGCGTGGGGGACTGTGTCGACTACCTCAGTTGAGAGGCCCCGCCCCCGCCACCCACCTTACTCTCTCACACCTCCCTCTCTCTCCTCTCACAGCTCGCTCTCTCCCTGAACAGCGCGCGCTCCCAGCTTAAAGCACGCTCTTCCTCTCACATAGCACGCTCCTGAAAATTCCAGTTTAAGGGCACATTGTAACTAGCAGTGTAATATCCTTGAATTTGTTTCGCAATGATGGTGTACTGTGTAGAGAATGTGATATGACTGCCTGAGTATGATTTGCATATTGTCTTTGTATGATAAAACATAAGATGGTAGTGAGGAGGTCTGTGAAGACCAGGGAAAATGTCGGGTTGTCACGTTAAACTGAGTTATATACTTCCAAAAATCATGAGAACCTGTGAAAACTTATCCCAGGTATCCCTAGCAACAGAATTTCCTTTATTTTGGATATCTTTGGGAAAATGTATGATTCTTATGGTGTTTACACAGTTATTTGAGCATGATTCGTGTTGCTGTACATTCAATGGATTTCAGAGGATGACGATAACATTGGTAAATTTAGGTCATGTCTCTGAACTTTAATGTAAACACCAGGTGGTAGAACCTTGGTATTTATTAAACTGAGAGTAACGTGGACTATATCGTTTGGGGGGAGTGGGTAACAAGCTATTAATTCTAGATATATTTCAGTAATTCATGCAGCCGATGATGTCAGCGCAAGTCAAGTTCCTTGGCCTGCGAGAAGATAACACACTTGAGAGGAGCCTTTCATGATTCCGAGCTGGTAAACCTTATGGCGAAAAGCTGATAATGAATACCCCATTCTCTCTAACAAAGCTCGAAAGCCGGTATTCCATTTGCCTCACCCAATCACCGTGAGGCCTTGTCTGCAATGAAAGCCAAGGTAAGGAATAGGCTGGATCTTGCTTATAATCTGTGATGTGCTCTACCTGTGGCAAAGTCACACGACATGATTCACAGACGGTCCCACCCGGGTTCGCATCCTAGGAACGGCAGTCGGCTCTAAGACAACCCAGCTGTTCAACCTACTTTCGGGAGTGGTCGATAATTGCTTACCTGGCTTAGGCTTATAGCTATACTTGTTTTCTTATATTTTCAAGGAGGGATAGGGGGGAAAGGACCCGCTTACCTGTCATAGGACACTGTGGCCAGACGAAGAAATAAGCCTTTGGAAAGATTGTTTACAACTATTTTAAACTGTTCAGCAGAAACAGACGGCCACAGAGGAGGCGTTGTGCTCTATCAACCCTTGGTTTGTTGGGTGCATTGGTGATAACTCGAGTACAGCTGACCATTGCCTCAGGACGGTGCCCTGAATATGTCCTGTTTTAATCTATTAGTTTCGTAATCAAGTCCAGGAGACACCTAAGGACTTTGCTGTACAGCTCACAAAAACGCAATTAATTTGGAATTAAGAAGTAAAACTTGACTAAATCAACTGCAAATTAGGGAAACTTCCACACTCTCCCTCACACATAACGCTTTCCTTTACAGCTCAACCTTACCTGACGCGTTATCCCTCAGCGTCTACCGCACCCGCCACAGCATCTGCCTCATCCACCTTACAATGTCAACCTCATTCACCACACACAGCTTGCAACTTAACAACCGTACAACACACGCGTGCGGGGCAGTCGAGAAGCCCAGGTCTCAATCACGGAGTGGAGCCGAGTAGTAGAGTCTGGATTTTCCAGTAAAACTGTTCACCTAAGCTGTGGTGCTGAGACGGGTAATGACAAGAACCTACTTGTGGTCCCTCCAAAGGGATGACTGAAACTGGTGACCTCGATCCGTAACAGTAGCAAAAGATTAGCAAAGCTGGGGAGACCCAGCTGGAGAGGAAGACATGGGAGGAGAATATAGAAATCATGCGACGTCAATAAAGAAACCTTCGACCCCTATGAGATGTCAACACTCGAGAGGAAGAAACATAACGATATAGACGTGCACCGAATTGATCCTGAAATAAGAAAGAGGAAACTTGGTGTTAACGATGAAACTTGTATCATTGGCACTGGAGACAGTGATGGATCCGTCGCTGAACATCTTTCATCCCAGGCCAGTGAGCTCACTCAATACCCCAGTGCGTCACTCAAACACCAAGATGGGCAAGGGAATGGAAATCTTTGAAAATATCCTTAAGGTACGTTCTGGAATGTTGGAATGAAGAGCATCAGGAGATATAGAGTTTCACAGGCGATGCTGAGGCTGGAACTTACAGTGATGACAGGGAATGCTACATGAGGGAGGTCAGGGTTCCGTTATTGAGCAGTCAGTGGGACCTGGGTTGTAGAGAACAGCTCTTATTTATGAGAGATAACATAAGTAACTGACCATCATTTCCCTCACGTGGCAAATAAGCCAGGTAACCAGCGACCCGTGAGGAACGAAAACCTTTAGCAGCCATGACAAGTGTGAGAGCCATGTGGTTAGTGAGGACGGATCTCTTTATTACTCTTCAAGATGACGAGAATATTGAATGGTGGCTTAGACAGCGAGAAATTCCTTGTAGGTGCTGTATTTCTCTTCTGTGAACACCAGCTTTTCAACCTGTTGATGAGCTGGTTGACGAAGAGCACCCGATACGGAAAGAGGTATCCGTAAGAGACTAGTGGGAGCAGCAAGAGCAGAGTAAGGTGAGTTTTGCCACTTGTCACTTGCTTCATATCAGTGAGGACATCATCTGAGGCCGATGTCTGCTGAAGAATGGTACCGAGGCTCCTCTTCAGTCCCTTGCGCAGGCCATAGAAATGGTAGGAAATAAAGCAGGTTAAAGAGTTGACGATATATCCAAGGAATATCGCAGCTTCTGTGATGATGTGGGCAAAAGAAACTTCTACGTGGTTCCGTAGCTTTGTGGTAAAATCACATAATCTTCCAAAACAAAGTCTGCCTTTGACCTAAAAAGAGGCGAATGAACGGCCTCTACTGCGCCGGTAATGCCCACACACTTCCAAATAAACATTATATATTTCACCCACTTCAGCTGCATATTGATAAAATATCCTCCCGTAATGCACAAATTGTAGCAATACATATACTCTTTAGATGGTATAAATACAATTGATATCGTAAAAATCTCACATCATTGTAATAACACCACACTTTAGATCAAAACCATATCGTATGATTCAGATCGAATGTCTAACAAATCTCAAAGCAAGACCTGATGATTTTTTTTTTGTTACAAAATATGAATTTTTAGGGTATTATGGTAGTCGTTAGGACAGCATTTTGTATCTATTATTGCATGCCCTTTCTTCAATTATTTCAAGAAATTTCAATTTACTTTGTTTATTTCGAATTGTGATATACACAGTAGTTTATAGCGGCAGAGACCCTTTTGGTTGTGGGCCTAATGACTTTCCCCATAGGTCGCGAGGCAATCAACCACATACCTAGGTAGACTGAGACAGACAGTACAACAAACGTCAAAAAAGCAGCACGTAAACAAACAAAGAAGTAAATAGATTACCAGAGAGAGAGAGAATACTGGCCTCTCTAGTTATGAGTACCTGTCTGACATAGTTAATTAGTACCTGTCTACCTTTCTACTCATAAGTACTTGTCTACCTACCTAGCCATGAGTACGAGATTTTGCCATGATAACAGGGCTACTGCTACCGCGTACCAGAAATATGGTATTAAAGGGATACTGGGTCGGTGTTGCCGAATATGGCTGATAGTATGAGTGCGACGTAAAGCTCATAGTGATCAACCATTTGGTCGTTGCTCTATTGGTGATATAGACCAAAGCAGAACGGAAAAAATGAGGAATATTTCG
The DNA here is from genome assembly GCA_038088735.1 of Panulirus argus. Taxonomy (NCBI): domain Eukaryota; kingdom Metazoa; phylum Arthropoda; class Malacostraca; order Decapoda; family Palinuridae; genus Panulirus; species Panulirus argus. Next base: position 700 of record JAYMFT010402866.1, on the reverse strand, counting down.
TGAGATTGGAAGAAAATGACATTCATGCAAATTACACAAACGAATGGAGAAGTTAATGAAAGTTATAATCGGCGTAGGCAAACGAAAGATTTGAACTTAATATACGACAACGTGTAAGGAATTCGTAAGGTATGTAAGGGAGGGAAGTAAAGTTAGATTTAACAGTTGTACTGGAGTTAAATATTGTGGATTTTAACTTTTGGTCAATATTTCTTGGTAAATGTTGAATATGTGCTGGCGAACCAATTTAACCTCACTATCCAAACCCAACTTAACTAAATCTACCCTAATCATCCTAACCTACTCGCCAGAGAAATAGATATGGCCAGTCATTTCAGGATGGAAAACTGTTTTAGGAAAAGTAAATATGAATGTCAGTTCTTTCGCCGGCATATATTAAAATTCATCGAAAATTAGTTTGTGGAGGTTTATTGAAATTAGCTTTGGAATACCTGTAACTGTTTTGCTATGATACTGTACCATGTTTGCAGGATGAATGGAATTATTTAAGTGATAAATACATTTTAGTCTAGCATTGCAATTGGATTTGGATATTGAAATTTTATGTTCCACAATGCATATGTAATATTTAGAGAATATATATATATATATATTTTTTTTTTCATACATATCCGCCATTTCCCGCGTTAGCAAGGTAGCGTCAAGAACAAGGGACTGAGCCTTAGAGGGAAAATCCTCA
>JAYMFT010402865.1:0-53010 GCA_038088735.1 Panulirus argus | reverse complement strand
CGGGAAACAGCGATCAAGTATAATAAATAAATAAAATATATATATATATATATATATATATATATATATATATATATGAGTGTGTTGCTCCATCACTACATCAAAGCCTTGGTCGTATTACAGAGTGATTGCTGACACTGTTTACCTCCAGTGAGAACAATAGTGGGACATATTTTTCCAAGCGCACTATATTACCTTACCCGAAAAATCCTCTACATAACAATGGATTATGTTCGGGCCATAATTTCCAGCGAATTTGCCATGTTGTATATATGATTTGGCATTTCGTGTGCTCAAATATCTGTTGGTCAGTTGGAATGAAAGAAATATTATTGACACGCTTTCACGGGTCGTAGGTAGACATGCCCATTAATGATTAATTATATCAGTAATGTATATCTTTTTTTTTCAAGCCACGGAGCACGACGCTGGGTAAGGACGACGGTGCCAACCTTCGGTACAACGCGGGTACGATAGTCTGACAAGGATCGCACCGCCGTGCTCTAGGATCGTACCGTCGTGCAAAGGAAATTAAAAAACGCACCTCCAAACAAAAGTTATCAATAGGGATGCAGCCCTAAAATGTATGGCAAGATAAACAGATATGTCAACAAAGAGGTATTATAATGTCGATCAGCCTAACCAATATATACATATTCAATTACCGGTGATGGTGTATGGGAGAGCTGACAACATGCATATATCCATACATAAACATTACTGAATTATTTTTTTTTCCCTCGTTATAACTTCGCCGTCTTCCACGATAGTTATGCAGCGCCAGTAGACGGAGAAAAGTGATCTTGTTCGCTCACATTCAGTTAATGACACAAACTTGGGTGAAACGATTTCATGTAACATATTTACTCAAACTATCGGTTATTCCGACATTTCATAAGTACAGAGGAGACACGACGCTTCTTGATTGGTGTATATATATATATATATATATATATAGTCTATTTTCACCTGAACTGCACTTGGATGAAATTACATGGTGAGTTGGGGTTCCCAGGTAACATTGTTCCATTTCTGCAATTCGATCAAAGTTCAAACCTGAACCGGCGCAAATTTGTCTAATTTTCCCCGCTGCTACACAGAGTAGAGCCTCCTCGTTACTTTGCGCAAACAAATATTGAATGGAAAACCCGCAAACAAACAGGAGAATACAAAGAATGGAGAGAAAACACTTAATTTTTTCCTCCCAGGATAAGACAAACAGGGAAACTCGTTCACGTCCGGTAAAAATTTGAATTTCCCGCGCTGTCCAAACCCAGGACGAAGGAGGCGAGCAAACACGCAATGTTTTGAGGAATAACCAACTCCTGGGGGAAAAAAAGAGCAAAAGAAAACGGAGAAAAAATTAAGCAAATATCGCATTTTATTTTGCAGTCATGAAATTATAGTCATTACTCTCATTTATATGTATCATAATAAATGGTTATGTGAACGAGGAATTTATATGACTATTTATATATCGGGTTGTTTTTTGCTTGAGCACGACGGCACGACCCTAGAGCACGACGGTACGACCCTAGAGCATGACGGTATGACCCTAGAGCACGACGGCACGACCCTAGAGCACGACGGTACGACCCTAGAGCATGACGGTATGACCCTAGAGCATGACGGTATGACCCTAGAGCACGACGGCACGACCCTAGAGCACGACGATACGACCCTAGAGCACGACGGTACGACCCTAAAGTATTATGTAACCAATACCCACAAAACCTATCATTATAAACACCTCTATAACTCACCACTTGCACTATAATCAACTCCCCCCCAAAAAGGCCCCATTTTGCCCTATTCCATAGCGTTGCTTATCTCTCCCTATTTTGCAGATATTACTCCCGTTACGGCTTCCGAAAACTGGGTGCAGCTGTTCCCCCCTCCAGTGGCTAGAGGACGTAACACCTGCGTCGTCACACGTCCACTGTGACTGTGTCCGTCGGCAACTCAAGGGCGCCTTCCCAACACCGCTGTTTAAAATGCACTTTTTTTTTCCACCTTACTTCATATCCAGGCTTGGCCTTTATGTGGGCACTTATTCTTGTTACTAGAGCCTTTCGTGTATATATATATATATATATATATATATATATATATATATATATATATATATATAATTCAATTATTACTACAAATACAGTAGTAGTATCATAAATAGAATAATTACAATTATTATTACATTCTATAATCGAGATTATACCCCTCATCACCATAAACATTACCTCTAATATTAACACATGACCACAGACACACACACACACACACTCCTCGCCTGAAAACGCACTTTCCCCAACAATAAATTACTGCTGGTGCGTAGCCTTGGGAAAGAAAGAAAAAATGCCATAATTTTTGTTTCTGTACAAACGAGAGAGTAATTTTTCCCGCCCAACTCCCGCGTTCTTAAGCTTAATCTGGGCGGCCGCCGTCTGAATCCCTCGTTCCTTTAAGGTATTTTTTTCTTTTCTTTTACTCTTCCCCGCCGACTGTGAGCGCCGTGGAAGAAATGGCGTATTTCCAAGAACCATGTGATTATTTTTTTTACCTCTTTCTTTCAGCCAAGCTTTGTGGAAAACAGGTTAATGCTGAATGATGTGTAAATATCCGAAACGATAACTTTCCCTTGAGCACGACGGTACGATCCCCAAGCGCACGACGGTACTACCCCCTAGCGCATGACGGTACGACCCCGTAATGCACGACGGTACGCCCATTTGGCACCACGGTAAAATACTAGAGTACGACGGTACGACTCTTGGACATGATGGAGACTTGACCCTTGGGATCAGGTCAAAGGCACCGCCGTGTTTATGGTACACGGTATACCATGAAGCAATACGGTACAACTTAAAGACACACGGTACACCCCGAGGCAACACGGCATTAGCTGGAGGTACAAGGTACATCCTGAGGGTACACGGTGCGTCCTTAGAGTACACGGTGCATTCTGAGGGTTCATGGTATATCCTTAGGGTACACAGTACACCCTGAGGTTGCACGGTACGTCCTGAGGGTACACGGTACATCATAAGTACATCAGATAACCACAGACCCTCTCTCTGATAATTACGTTTATTCTAAGAGAAAAATATACTCACATTTACAATTATCGGTGTAAAAGGCTTTATCATCTGACTCCCTTTAGAAAAAAAAAATATTAATAATTCCTCGGTAACCTCTCACTTTATGGGTTAATTCCCTCCTTCATCCCTAAACACAAAAAAAAAAAGGCAAAATTACATATGAAAAGTAATCCTTATGGGTATTTCAGGCAGGTGGGGAGGGGCTGCGCCCTCCCCACCTGCCCAATTCCCTTATCGCAATGGTCGTTATAAGCCCGGGAGAGAGAGAGAGAGAGAGCCGCCATCTTGCCTTATCTCCCGAGTTTTTTCCCGACCTGGCAACCCCCGCCCGCCCGCCGGGACGCGGGGCTTAAAAAATAAAAAGATAAATATAAAAAAAGCTACAAAGTAACGCGTAAAAAAAAGCCAAGGAAAAATAAAATGGTTACAGAATATGTTAAACAATTCTCAAAACGCGTGATGGCGCTTCCATCTATGTAAAAAAAAAAAAAAAAAAGGAAAAAACTGTACTACAGGCAGGTATGACGAACGTACACATAAATATTTTACGTATACATATCGAACTCTACCGGCATACTTACACGTATACGTACATACGTATAAATACAGAGGGCAGTGCGTGTGTACGTGCCGGCCGGTACGTACACTGCGGAAGTGGACGAAAATTCCACACATGTGGTTGGCCAGCCTGTACCCCCCCCCCCTCCTGGGGGAGAGGTGGGAGGAGCCCGCGCCAGCCAGACACACTGACCGTTACGGCCGTAAGGGCGAGATCTCCGCGTCCCGAGCCAACCGTCACCAGAGCAAGTCGAGCCAAATGCACCCTTACTCGTCGGCATCACAGAGGCGACATTTCCGCAGCCGCAGCAATGCCTCTGCGGACGGACCCCACCTCATCTGCAAGAAGGGAAACGTATCCTTAATCTACGTGGACTCATGGGCGATATGCCTGTGCCCCAAGAGAAGAGGGTGCAACCGTACCTTCACCTTGAAAGCAAACAAAACCCACCCTCATTCCATGGATACATATGGACGAGATTCCTGTGACAAGGGCGAAGATAGTACAATCATCACCGCTTCCGCGAACTAAACACGCTCTTACCACGATAGCCATAAGGGCGAGGGTCCCGTGTACTCCACGGTGACATTCACGACAGGAAAGTGTGGCAGCGGACGTGTCACACCTGTACTAATTTACATGAAGACTGACGTTACCTTTACAAAATAATTGGTTATTGAGGAAAAGGAACGACATTTGTTACAGTGACGTCACGCCCGTCTGGTCTCCTCCACTGGCGAGGTACAGCAGCACACCTGTGGTACTGCTGTGCTGTAGCTGGGCTTATGCTGTACCTCTGTATGTGTACACACACACACACGCACACACACACACACATAGAGAAGCCTGAGGGGTGGGGGAGGGGCGGGGTTGGGGTGGTGGATCACCAGCTGAGTTGGGTGTGGGCCGACTTGCCACGCCCAGGATTCGAACCCGGGCGGGCCCGTGGCTAATCACGGCAACGCCAAAACCACTACACCGCGAGGGGACCCATTTGGGTGTAGTTGGCCCATCTCTAATCACCAGTACTGTGGGGGGGGGGGTCTTCCAGTCGTGGGGGCCCCGTGTGGGACATTCTGTACAGTCATGTGACTTGTCCGGCTTCTGCCATCTGTCATATGACACCTCTGCCTCAGGTCGTGTGATGTCATGGTATAACAGAACGAGCGATTGACCTAATTAAAAGTTTTATGGATTTAACAATCATCAATGGCGAGACTGCGCACTGAAAACGTAAATAGGGCACTGAAAAGCAACAGACAGATGGTAATAATTAACTGAATTATTCGTTTTTCGAATAACGTGTGTTCGCTGGCGGTTTGGTGCTAACGACAATAGCCACTTCCGTCCTTAGCGACCGGACTGGGACTAGTCACAGGGTGATTAGCGAAAGGATTAAGACAAAGGCAGAGTGCTTGCTCATGCAGGATTGGGTGATCGACTGGCTCGTGTGCAGGCGAGACTGGAGGAATTGACTGGTCGACTGTTGAAAGGATCTGGTTATTTCAGTGCCCGTTAATGTGTGTGTGCGTGTGTGAATATCTCACAATACAGCCATGAAATCAAATATCGTCACGCTAATGGTAACACTTCCCTGGCAGCGTTACCTACAAATCCAGCGATAATTCCTATTCTAAGATAATTCCTACTTTGGGATAATTACTTCATAATTCGCATAATCTTGTGTCTCCTCTGTTCACTTTGAAGAAAACTTCCGCATGTACATGGTTTCTGTTGAAGCGGCAGTGGCTTTCTATTGCCAGCCTTGTTCCCCAACCCACAGGGGTTCCGGGAGAGAGAGAGAATCCTCTGTGTGTACCTGTAATAGGACGAAAATAGGTCACTAATAACTGAAATGTGGCGTGCGGTGTCCGTAGTGTGTGTGTGTGTGTGTATGAGTGTGGTAGGCCTCCTCCTCCTCCACCACCACAACCACCACAGCCAACAACAGGTCCGGTTGTAACAACGATCGTTTGAACATTTCGCCAAACGGCTGTCCCTTGTCTTCCAAAGTAACGGGAACAGTAACATAAGTCACATATTAGCTTTCACAGTAACGACAACTATAATATAGCCTTCTTTGTAAGAGCAACAGTAACACAAGCTATATATCACCCTCTCAAAGTAACGAAGCTACCTATTAACTTTCAAAGTAACATCAACAGCAACTACAGCTATATATATAAATAGACACACACACATATATATATATATATATATATATATATATATATACACATATAAAGATATATATATAAATAGACACATAAACACACACACACACACACACATATATATATATATATATATATATATATATATATATATATACACATTAAGTAACGCGAGGCTACACACTAAGTAACGCGAGGCTATACACCAAGTAACGTCAGGCTAAGCACTAAGTAACGCGAGGGAAGGAACGACAGTATCAACAGACTTTGCGGACAAGAGGGACACAAGCGCCCCAGCCCAGGGCCTAACCCCATAGAGCAAAAGTTAATTAATAAAGATGTTACTTGATGACGGGACAATCCCTAATTAAGAGACGGGACTACTACCACCCCCCCCCCCGGAGGAGACCTTACTGCCAGAGGAAGGAGCCGTCCATCGCCCCAGACGGTCCACGGCTCTCTGGTCCACTAAGTGCGGGCACGGTTCACCTCTCATTGGTCAGGGCAGTGTTACCATTAGGTTAGGCCACAACCTCGAGGTATACTGGTGTATACTAATCATGGTAGAATATGGATGAAAGGTTTACCATCGACCCCAAGAGGCATAGCCATCACCATGTTGGTTTACCATCGACCTCATGAATCCTTCCTCTAACCTGGTGTGTTTTCCTCCCACCTTATAAGGTATATCACACCCCACCCCTGAGCTATATCGCATCCCACCCCTGAGATATACCGCACCCCATCCCTGAGGTATACTACGTCCCACTCCTAAGGTATACCAGACCCTACCCCTGAGGTATACCACTTACCCCCCCCACCCAGTGTGGGGAGCGGTCGGCCCGCGTCTCTACTGAATATTCATAAGTTTTCGTCCAGGTTTTTCCAGCGGCCGGAGATGGCCGAGATATTTTTATGGACGGGGCAGGAGGAGAACCTGATGGGATTATGGCTCGCTCCAGGGGCATACTGGAGGCTCCAGGGGCATACTGAAGGCTCCATGGGGCATCCTGGAGGCTCCAGGGGCATACTGGAGGGTCCAAGAGCATAATGAAGACCCCAGGGGCATCCTGAAGGCTTCAAGAGCATAATGGAGGTTCCAGGGGCATATTGTAGGCTTCAGGGGCATACTGAAGGCTCCAGAGGCACATCGAAGGCTCTAGGAGCAAACTGGAGATTCTAAGGGCATACGGGAAGCTCCAGGGGCACACTGAATGCACCAATGTGCATACTAGAGGCTCCAGGGGCATACTGAAGGCTCTAGGAGCATATTGGAGCTTACAAGGGCGTACTGGAAGCTCCAGGGACATACTGAAGGTTCCATGGACCATACTGGAGGCTTCAGGACATACTGGAGGCTCCAGGGGGTATACCGGAGACTCCAGAGAAAATACTGGAGGCTGCAGGGGAATAGTGAAGGCTTCAGGGGCATACTGGAGGCTCCAGTGGGCATACTGGAGGTTTCAGGGGCATACTGAAGGCTCCAGGGGGTATACTGGATGTTCCAAGGGCATTCTGGAGGCTCGAAGAGTATACTGGAGACTCCAGGGTCAAACTGGAGGCTCCAATGGACATACTGGAGGCTCCAGGAGAAGAGCGGAGGTTCCAGGGGCATACTGGAGGCTCCACAGAGCACATTGGAGGCTTCAGAAAATATATTGAAGGCTCCATGGTCGTACTGAAGGCTTCATGGGATATACTGGTGGTTTCAGGGGCATACTGGAGGACCCAATTGAATACTAAATGCTCCATAGACATTTGGAAGGCTCTTTGGGCAAACTGGAGGCTTCAGGGGCATACTGAAGGCTTCAGCATACTGAAGGTTTCAGGGGCATACTGGAGGCTCCATGGGGCACACTGGAGGCTTCAGGAGATATACTGGAGGCTCTAGGGGGCATACTGGAGAGTCCAGATAGGATACTGGAGGCTTCAGGGGCATACTGGAGGATTCAGGGACATACTGGAGGCTCCAGGGGAATACTGGAGGCTCCAGGGGCATACTGGAGGGTCCAAGGGCAAACTGGAGGCTCCAGGGGAATACTGATGATTTCAGGGGCATACTGGAGGCTCCATGAGGCATACTAGAGGCTCCAATGGGCAAACTGGAGGTTTCAGGGGCATACTGAAGGCTCCAGGGGGCATAGTGGATGTTCCAAGGGCGTATGGGAGGTTCCAGGGGCATATGGAAGGCTCTATGGGTATACTGGAGGCTCCAGGGGCATACTGGAGACTCCATAGGAATTCTGATGGCTCCATGGGGCATAATAGAGGCTCCGGGGCATAGTGGAGGCTCCAGTGGGCATACTAGAGGCTCCAGGGGAAAACTGGAGGCTTCAGCAAAATACTGGTTTCTTCGGGGTTATACTGGAGGCTCCATGGGAGCATACTAGAGGCTTCAGGAGCATACTAGAGGCTCCAGTGGGCATACTGAAGGTTTCAGAGGCATACTAAAGGCTCCAGGGGGTATAGTGGATGTTCCAGGGGCATACTGAAGGCTCCAGGGCCATACTGGAGGCTCGAGGGGCATACTGGAGGTTCCATGGGCATACTGGAGTCTCCAGGCACATACTGGAGGCACCAGTGGACATACTGGAGGCTCCATGGGGCACACTGGAAGATTCAGTATATATACTAGAGGCTCCAGGGTTATAATGAAGGCTCCATGGGACATACTGGAGGTTCCAGGGACATACTGAAGGCTCCAGGGGCATACTGGAGCTACAGGGGCATACCATATGTTCCAGGGGCATACTGAAGGTTTCATTGGGAGAATGGAGTCTTCAGGGCATACTGGAGGCTCCAGGGGACATACTGGAGACTCCAATGAGGATACTGGGGGATTTAGGGGCATACCAGAGGCTCCAGGCATAGAAAAGAAGCACTAAGGAAACACTGGTGGCTTCAGGGGGTATACCAGAGGCTTCAAGGCATATTGGAGGCTCCAGTGGGCATACTGGAGGTTCCAAGGGTATACTGAAGGCTCTAGAAGCATACTGGAGGCTCCATGGCGCATACTGGAGGCCCTAGGGGATATATTGGAGTCTTCAGAGGCATACTGAAGACTCCAAGGGGCATACTGGAAGTTCCAGGGGTATACGGGAGGCTTCAGGGGCATACTGAATGCTCCATGAGCATACTGGAGGTTCTAACGGCGTACTAAAGGCTCCAGAGGCATACTGAAAGATCCAGTGGGCATACTGAAGGCTCCAGGCGGTATATTTGAGACTCCAGAAAGCATACTGGAGGTTACAAAAGAATAATGGAGGCTTCAGGGAATACTGGAGGCTGCAGGGGCAAACTGGAGGCCCGAGGAGAATGCTGATGACTTAAGAGGCATAGTGGAGGCTCCATTGGGCATACTGAAGGCTCCAGGAGCATACTAAAGGGTACAGAAGCATACTGGAGGTTCCAACTGCGTACTGGAAGCTCAAGGGGCATACTGAAGGCTCTATTGGCCATACTGGAGGCTTGAGGGCATAGTAAAGGCTCCAAGGGCATACTGGAGGCTTCAGAGGCAAACCGGAGGCTCCATGGTACATACTGGAGCTTCCAGGGGCATACTTGAGGTTCCAAGGGCATACTAAAAAAATTAGGGGCATACTGGTGGTTCCAGGGGCATACTGAAGGCTAAAGGGGCATACTGGATGTTCCAAGGGCGTACTGGAGGCTCCACGGGCATACTGAAGACTCCATGTGCATACTGGAGGCCTTAGGGGGTATACTGGAGACTCCAAAGAGCATACTGAGGGTTCCAGGGAGATACTGGATGATCCAGGGGTATACTGATGTATTCAGGGGCGTACTGGAGGATCCATGGGGCAGAGTAAAGGTTTTACGAGCATCCTGGAGGTTCCAGACGCATACTAGAAGCTCCAGGGAAATACTGATGACTTCAGGGGCATACTGGAGGCTCCATGGGGGTATACTAGAGGTTCCAGGGGTATACTGGAGGCTCTAAAGCCACACTGAAGGCTCCATGGAGTATACTGGAGGCTCCAGGGGCATACTGAAGGTTCCAGAAGGATACTGGAGGTTCCACGGGGGTACTGGAAGCTCCAGGGAAATACTGAAGACTTCATGGACAATAATGGAGGCTACAGGGACATATTGGAAATTTCAGGGGCATACTGAAGGCTCCAGGGGATACTCATGGCTTCAGGGGTATATTGGAGGCTCCATGGGGTATACTAGTGTTTCCAGAGGCATACTGGAGGCTCCAAGGGGTATAATGGAGACTCCAGAGAGCATACTGGAGGCTGCAGGGGATTACTGGAGGCTTCAGGAGTATACTGGAGGCTTCAGGGGCATACTGGAGGCTCCAGAAGCATATTAGAGGCTTCAGGAGTATACTGTAGGCTTCAAGGAGTATAATGGAGACTCCAGAGAGCATACTGAAGGATGCAGGGGAATACTGGAGTCTCCAGGGGCATACTAGAGGCTCCAAAGGCATATCAGAGGCTTCAGGAGTATACTGGAGGCTCCAGGGGGTATAACAGAAACTCCAGAGAGTATACTGGAGGCTGCAGAGGAATACTGGAGGATGAACGGAAATACTGGAGTCTTCAGGGGTATACTGGAGGCTCCAGGGGCATACTGAAGGCTCCAGGGGCAAACTGGAGGCTCCAGGGGATATACTGGAGGCTCCAGAGAGGATACTGGATGCTGCAAGGTAATACTGGAAGCTCCAAGGACATACTGGAGGCTCCAGGGGCATATTAGAGGTTTCAGGAGTATGCTGAAGGCTCCAGAGGGGTATAATGGAGACTCCAGAGAGCATACTGGAGGCTTCAGGGACAAACTGGAGACTACAGGGGCATATTGGAGGCTCCAGGGGCATATTAGAGGCTTCAGGAGTATACCGGAGGCTCCAAGGGGTATAATGGAGACTCCAGAGAGCATACTGAAGACTCAAGGGGTATACTTGAGGCTTCAGGGGCAAACTGGAGGCTCTAGGGGATATATTGGAGGCTCCCAGGTCATTCTGAGGGCTCAATGGGACATACTGGAGGTTCCAGGGGCATACAGGAGGTTCCAGGGGCATACGTGAAGGCTCCATGGCCATACTGGAGGCTCCAGTGGGTATAATAGAAATCCAGAAAGAATACTGGAGGCTCCAGGGTCATACTGGAGGCTCCAGGGGTAAACTGGAGGCTCTAGGGGCAAACCGGATGTTCCAGTGGCAAACTGGACGCTCCAGGGGAATATTACAGGCTTCAGGATTATACTGGAGGCTCCAAGGGGTATAATGGAGGCTCCAGAGAGCATACTGGAGGCTGCAAGGGAATACTGGAGGCACTAGGTACAAACTGGAGACTCAAGGGGCATACTGGAGGCTCCAGGGGGTATAAGTGAGATTCCAGAGAGTATACTGGAAGCTGCAGGTGTATACTGAAGGGTGCAGGGGAATACCGGAGGCTTCAGGGGTAAACTGGAGGCTCCATGGGATATACTGGAGGCTCCAGAGAGAATACTGGAGTCTTCAGGGGTATACTGGAGGCTCCAGGAGCATACTGAAGGCTTCAGGAGCAAACTGGAGGCGTCATGGGATATACTGGAGGCTCCAGATAGCATACTGGATACTGCAAGGGAATACTAGAGGCTTCAAAGGTATACTGGAGGCTCCAGGGACATACTGGAGACTCCAGGGGCATATTAGAGGCTTCAAGAGTATACTAGAGGCTCCAGAGGGGTATATAGGAGACTATAGAGAGCATACTGGATGCTGCAGGGAATACCGAAGGCTCCACGGGCATATCAGAGGCTTCAGGTGTATACTGGAGGCTCTAGGGGGTATAATAGAGACTCCAGAGAGCATACTGGAGGCTGCAGAGGAATACTGGAGGTTGAACGGGAATACTGGAGTCTTCAGGGATATATTGGAGACTCCAGTATACGTGAAGGCTCCATGGCCATACTGGAGGTTTCAGTGGGTATAATAGAAATCCAGAAAGCAAACTGGAGGCTACAGGGGCAAACCATATGTTCCAGTGGCATATTGGAGGCTCTAGGGGATATACTGGAGGCTCCAGAGAGCATAATGGAGGCTGCAGGGGAATACTGGAGGCTCTAGGGGCATACTGGAGGCTCCAGGGGCATATTAGAGGCTTCAAGAGTATTCTGGAGCTCCAAGGGGTATAATGGAGACTCCAGAGAGCATACTGAAGGGTGCAGAGGAATACTGGAGGCTCCAGGTACAAATTGGAGACTCCTGGGGTATATTAAAGGCTTCAAGAGTATACTAGAGGCTCGAGGGAGTATAACAGAGACTCCAGGGAGGATATTAGAGGCTGTAGGGGAACACTGGAAGCTCCAGGGGCATACTAGAAGCTCCAGGGGGCATATTAGACGCTTTAGGAGCACAACAGAGGCTCAAGAGGGTATAATGCAGACTCCCAAGAGCATACTGGAGGCTGCAGAGGAATACTGGAGGCTCCAGGGATATACAAGAGGCTCACGAGACAAACTGGTGGTTCCAGGGGATATACTGCAGGCTCCAGGGGAATATTGGAGGGTTCAAGGGTATACTGGAGGCTCAAGGAATATACAGGAGGCTACAGGGGCATATTAGAGGCTTCAGGAATATACTGGAGGCTCCAAGAGGTATAATGGAGACTCCGGAGACCATACTGAAGGCTGCAGGGGAATACTGGAGGCTCCAGAGACAAACTGGAGACTCCAGGGGCATTCTGGAGGCTATTGGGGAATATTAGAGGCTTCAATAGTATACTGGAGGCTCCAGGGGGTACAATGGAGACTCCAGAGAGCATACTGGAGGCTGCAGGGAAATACTGGAGGCTCCAAGGGCATATTAAACCCTTCAGGAGTATACTGGAGGCTCCATTGGGTATATTGGAGACTCTAGAGAGCATACTGGAGGCTGCAGGGAAATACTGGAGGCTTCAACAGTATACTGGAAGCTCTAGTGAATACTGCAGACTCAAGGGGCAAACTGGAGACTCCAGGAGATATACTGGAGGCTCCAGAGAACATCATAGAGGCTGCAGGGGAATACTGGAGGCTTCAAGGGTATACTGAAGGTTCCAGGGGCATATTAGAGGCTTCAGGAGAATACTGTAGGCTCCAGAGATACAATGGAGACTCCAGAGAGCATACTGGAGGCTGCAGGGGAATACTTGAGACTCTAGGGACAAGTTAGAGACTTCAGAATTATACTGGAGGCTCTATGGGGTATAATGAAGACTCCAAAGAGAATACTGGAGGCTCAAGGGACATACTGGAGGCTCCAGGACCAAATTGGAGGCTCTAGGGGATATATTGGAGGCTCCCGGGTCATACTGAGGGCTCTATGCGACATACTGGAGGTTCCATGGGCATACAGGAGGCTCCATGGGCATATTTGAAGGCTCCATGGCCATACTGGAGGCTCCAGTGGGTATAACGGAGACTCCAGAGAACATACTGGAGGCTCCAGAGGCAAGCCGAATGTTCCAGGGGAAAATCAGAGGCTCCAGTGGATATACTGGAAGCTCTAGAGAGCATACTGGAGGCTGCAAGGGAATACTGGAGGCCCCAGGGGCATATTGAAGACTTCAGGGAATATTAGAGGCTTGAAAATTATACTAGAGGCTCCAAGGGGTATAATGGAGGCTCAAGAGAGCATATTGGAGGCTGCAAGGGAATACTGATGGCTCTAGGTACAAAGTTAAGACTCCAAGGGCATACTAGAAGCTCCAGAGGTATATTAGAGGCTTCAGGAGTATACTGGAGGCTCCAGGGGGTATAATGTAGACTCCAGAGAGTATACTGGAAGCAGCAGTGGAATACTGGAGGGTATAGGGGAATACTGGAGGCTTCAGGGGTATACTGGAGGCTCCAGGGGCATATTAGAGGCTTCAGGAATACACTGTAGGCTACAAGGAGGATAATGCTGACTCCAGAGGGCATACTGGAGGCTGCAGGGGAATACTGGAGGGTGAAGGGGAATACTGGATGCTCCAGAGAGCATACTGGATGCTGCAGGGGAATAATGGAGGCCTGAGGGTATACTGGAGGCTTCAGGAGCATACTGGAGGCTCCAGGGGCATATTAGAGGCTTTAGGAGTACACTGGAGGCTCCAAGGGGTATAACTGAGACTCCAGAGACCATACTGAAGGCTGCAGGGGAATACTGCAGGCTCCAGGGATAAACTGGAGACTCCAGGGGCATACTGGAGGCTCCTGGGAAATATTAGAGGCTTCAGTAGTATACTGGAGGCTCCAGGGGGTATAATGGAGACTCTAGAGAGCATACTGGAGGCTGCAGGGGAATAGTGGAGGCTCCAAGGAAAAACCAGAAGCTCCAGGAGTATACTGGAGGCTCCAGTGGGTATATTGGAGACTCCAGAGAGTATACTGGAGGCTGCAGGGAAATACTGGAGGCTTTAACGGTATACTGGAAGCTCCTGGGCATACTGGAGGCTACAGGGGCAAACTGAAGACTCCAGGGGATATATTGGAGGCTTCAGAGAGCATACTAGAGGCTGCAGGGAAATACTGGAGGCTTCAACGGTATACTGGAAGCTCCAGGGGCAAACTTGAGACTCCAGGGGATATACCGGAGGCTCCAGAGAGCATACTAGAGGCTGCAGGGAAATACTGGAGGCTTCAAGGGTATACTGGAGGTTCCAGGGGCATATTAGAGGCTTCAGGAGTATACTGTAGACTCCAGAGGTATATAATGGAGAGTCCAGAGAGCATACTGGAGGCTGCAGGGGAATACCTGAGACTCTAGGGACAAGCTAGAGACTCCAGGGGATTATTAGAGGCTTCAGGATTATACTGGAGGCTCTAAGGGGTATAATGAAGACTCCAAAGAGAATACTGGAAGCTCATGGGATATAATGGAGGCTCCAGGACCAAATCGGAGGCTCTAGAGGATATATTGGAAGTTCCCGGGTCATACTGAGGGCTCTATGCGACATACTGGAGGTTCCAGGGCATACTGGAGGCTCCATGGGCATATTTGAAGGCTCCATGGCCATACTGGAGGCTCCAGTGGGTATAATGGAGACTCCAGAGAACATAATGGAGGCTCCAGAAGCAAGCCGAATGTTCCAGGGGCAAATTAGAGGCTCCAGTGGATATACTGGAAGCTCTAGAGAGCATACTGGAGGCTGCAAGGGAATACTGGTGACTTCAAGGGTATACTAGAGGCCCCAGGGGCATATTGGAGGCTCCAGGGGAATATTAGAGGCTTGAAAATTATACTAGAGGCTCCAAGGGGTATAATGGAGGCTCAAGAGAGCATATTGGAGGCTGAAAGGAAATATTGATGGCTCTAGGTACAAAGTTAAGACTCCAAGGGCATACTAGAAGTTCCAGGGGTATAGTAGAGGCTTCAGGAGTATACTGGAGGCTCCAGGGGGTATAATGTAGACTCAAGAGAGTATACTGGAAGCAGCAGTGGAATACTGGAGGGTGTAGGGGAATACTGGAGGCTTCAGGGGTATACTGGAGAGTCCAAGAGCATACTGGAAACTCTAGGGACAAACTGGAGGCTCCAGGAGATATACTGGAGGCTCCAGAGAGCATACTGGAGGCTGTAGGGGAATGCTTAAGGCTTCAAGGGTATACTGGAGCTTTCAGGGGTATATTGGAGACTCCAGGGGCATATTAGAGGCTTCAGGAGTATACTGTAGGCTCCAGGGGGTATAACAGAGACTCCAGAGAGTATACTGCAGGCTGCACGGGAATACTGGAGGGTGAAGGGGAATACTGGAGTCTTCAAAGGTATACCATAAGCTCCATGGGGCATACTGAAGGCTCCAGGGGCAAACTGGAGGCTCCAGAGGATATACTGGAGGTTCCAGAGAGCATACTGGATGCTGCAGGGGAATACTGGAGGCTTCAAGGGTATACTAGAGGCTCTAGGGGCATACTGGAGGCTCTAAGGGCATATTGGAGGCTTCAAGCGTATACTGAAGGTTGCAAGGGGTATAATGGAAACTCCAGAGAGCATACTGGAGGCTGCAGGAGAATACTGAAGGCTTCAGGGTTATACTGGAGGCTAAAGGGGCAAACTGGAGGCTCCAGGGGATATACTGGAGGCTCTAAAGAGCATACTGGAGTCTAAAGGGGAATACTGGAGGCTCCAGAAGATATAATAGAGATCCAGAGAGCATACTGGAGGCTGCAGGGAAAACCTGGAGGCTGTAAGGGCATACTGGAGGCCCCAGGGGCAAACTGGAGGCTCGAGAGTATATACTGGAGGCTCGAGGGAGTATACCTTAGGCTGCAGGAGAATACTGCAGGCTCCAAGGGTATAGTGTACGCTCCAGGGGCATACTAGAGGCTCTAGGGACATATTAAAGGCTTAAGGATTATACTGGAGGCTCCATAGGGTATAATGGAGGCTACAGAGAGCATACTGGAGGCTGTAAGGGAATACTGGAGGCTCCACGGGTATATTAGAGGCTCCAAAAGGTATAATGGAGGCTCTAGAGAGCAGACTGGAGGATGCAAGGGAATACTGGAGGCTCTAGGTACAAACTGGGGACTCCAGGGGCATATCAGAGGCTTCAGGAGTATACCAGAGGCTCCACGGGGTATAATGGATACTCCAGAGAGCATAGTGGAAGCTGCAGGGGAATACTGGAGGCTTCAGGAGTATACTGAAGGCTCCAGGAGCATACTGGAGGCTCTAGGGAAAAACTAGAGGCTCCAGGAGATATACTGGAGGCTCCATAGAGCATAATGGAGGCTGTAAGGGAATACTGGAGGCTTCAATGGTATGCTGGAGGCTGTAAGGGAATACTGGAGGCTTCAATGGTATGCTGGAGGCTCGAGGCATATTAGATGCTTCAGGAGTACACTAGAGGCTCCAGTGTGTATAACGGAGACTCTAGAGAGCATACTGGAGGCTGCAGGGGAATACTGAAGGCTCCAGGGACAAATCTGAGACTCTTAAGGCACACTGGAGGTTCCTGGGGCATATTAGAGGCTTCAAGAGTATACTGGAGGCTCAAAGGACTATAATGGAGACTCCAGAGAGCATACTGGAGGCTACAGGGGCATATTAGAGGCTTCAGAAGTATATTGGAGGCTCCAGGGGGTATAATGGAGAATCATAAGAGTATACTGGAGGCTGTAGGGGAATACTGGAGGATTCAGGAATATATTGAAGGCTCAAGGGGCAAACTGGAGGCTCAAGGGGATATACTGGAGGCTACAGAGAGCATACTGGAGGCTGTAGGGAAATAGTGGATGCTTTAAGGGCATACTGGAGGCTCCAGGGGCATACTGGAGGCTACAGGGGCATATTAGAGGCTTCAGGAGTATACTGGTGGCTCCAGAAGGTATAATGGATACGCCAGAGAGCATACTGGAGGCTGTAGGGGAATACTGGAGACTGCAGGGAAAACCTGTAGGCTGTAAGGGCATACTGGAGGACCCAAGGGCAAACTGGAGGCTCGAGGGGATATACTGGAAGCTCGACGGTGTATACCTGAGGCTGCAGGAAAATACTGGATACTTCAAGGGTATATTGGACGCTCCAGGGGTATACAAGAGGCTCTAGTGGCATATTAGATGCTTCAGGAGTATACTGGAGGCTCCAAAGGGTATAATGGAGACTCCAGGGGCACACATGAAGGCTCCATGGCCATACTGGAGGCTCCCGGGGCAAACCGATGTTCCAAGGCCAAAATGGAGGCTCCAGGGACAAACCGGATGTTCCAGGAGCAAATTGGAGGCTCCAGGGGATATACTGGATGCTGCAGAGAGCATACTGGAGGCTGCAAGGGAATACTGGAGGCTCTAGGTGCAAACTGGAGACTCCAGGGACATACTGGAAGCTCCAAGGGAATACTAGAGGCTTCAGGAGTATACTGGAGGCTCCAGGGGTATAATGGAGACTCAAAAGAGGATACTGGAAGCTACAGGGGAATACTGGAGTGTACAGGGGAATACTGGAGGCTTCAGGGGTATACTGGAGGCTCCAGGAGCATATTGGAGGCTCTAGGGACAAACTGGTGGCTATAGGGGAATACTGCAGGCTCCAGGGACATAATATAGGCTTTTGGAGTGTACTAGAAGCTCCAAGGGGTATAATGAAGACTCCAGAGAATATACTGGAGGCTCCAGGGGCATACTGGAGGCTCCAAGGGCAAACTGGAGGCTCTAGGGGATATACTGGAGGCTCCCGGGTCATACTGAGGGCTTTATGCGACATACTGGAGGTTCCAGGGGCATACAGGGGGCTCCATGGCCATACTGGAAGCTCAACTATGTATAACGGAGACTCCAGAGAGCATACTGAAGCCTCCAGGGGCAAAATGAAGACTCCAGGGGAAACCGGATGTTCCTGGGACAAACTGGAGGCTCCAGGGGATATAATGGAGGCTCCAGAAAAAATAGTGGAAGCTGCAGAGGAATACTGGAGACTTCAAAGGTATACTGGAGGCTCCAGGGGCATATTAGAGGATTCAGGATTATACTGGAGGCTCCAAGGGGTATAATGGAGGTTACAGAGAGCATACTGGAGGCTGTAAGAGAATACTGGAGGCTCTAGGTAAAAACTGGAGACTCCAGGGGCATACTGGAGGTTCCAGGGGCATATTAGAGACTTTAGGATTATACTGGAGGCTCTAAGAGGTATAATGGAGGCTCAAGAGAACAGTCTAGAGGCTGCAAGGGAATAATGGAGGCTCTAGGTACAAACTGGAGACTCTAGGGGCATATTAGAGGCTTCAGGAGTATACTGGAGGCTCCAGAGGGTATAATGGAGACTCCAGAGAGCATACTGGAAGCTGCAGCGGAATACTGGAGGGTGCAGGGGAATACTGGAGGCTTCAGGGGTAGACTGGAGGCTCCAGGAGCATACTGGAGGCTATAGGGACAAATTAGAGGCTCCAGGAGATATACTGGAGGCTCCAGAGAGCATACTGGATACTGTGGGGGAATACTGGAGGCTTCAATGGTATACTGGAGGCTCGAAGCATATTAGAGGCTTCAGGAGTATACCGGAGGCTCCAATGGGTATAATGGAGACTCTAGAGAGCATATTGGAGGCTGCAGGGGAATATTGAAGGCTCCAGGGACAAATTGGAGACTCTTAGAGCATTCCAGTGGGTATAATGGAGACTCTAAAGAGCAAACTAGAGGCTGTACAGGAATACTGGAGGCTCCAGGGGTATACTGGACGCCCAAGGGGCAAACTAGAGGATCCAAGGGATATACTGAAGGCTTCAGACAGCATACTGGAGGCTGCAGAGCAATACTCGATGCTTCAAGCGTATACTGGAGGCTCCAGGGGAATATTAGAGGCCTCAGAAGTATACTGGAGACTCCAAGAGGTATAATGGACAATCATGAGAGTATACTGGAGGCTGTAGGGGAATACTGGAGGCTCCAGGGGTATATTGGAGGCTCAAGGGGATATACTGGAGGCTATAGAGAGCATACTGGAGGCTGTAGGGGAATACTGGATGGTTCTAGGGTATACTGGAGGCTCCAGGGGCATATTAGAGGCTTCAGAAGTATACTGGAAGCTCCAAGATGTATAGTGGAGACTCCAGAGAGCATACTGAAGGCTGCAAGGGAATACTGGAGTGTTCAGGGGAATACTGGAGTGTTCAGGGGTATGCCGGAGGTTTCAGGGGTATACTGGAGGCTCAAAGGGTATATACCGATATACCGGAGGCTCCAAGTTCATGCTGAAGGCTCCATGGGACATATTGGAGTTTTCAGGGGCATACTGGAGGCTCCAGGGAACACTGATGGGTTCAGGGGCATACTGGAAGCTCCATGGGGTATACTAGAGTTTCCAGGGGCATACTGGAGGCTCAAAGGGGTATAATAAAGACTCCAGAGAGCATACTGGAGGCTGCAGGGGATTACTGGAGGTTTCAGGGGTATTCTGGAGGCTCCAGGGGCATATTAGAGTCTTCAGGAATATACTGTAGGCTAGAAGGAGTATAATGCAGACTCCAGAGAGCATACTTGAGAATCCAGGGGCATACTGGAAGCTCCAAGGGTAGATTAGAGGCTTCAGGAGGATACTGTAGGCTCCAGGGGTTATAATGGAGATTCCGGAGAGCTTACTGGAGGCTGAGGGGGAATACTGGAGCCTCCAGAGAGCATACTGGATGCTGCAGAGGAATAATGGAGGCCTCAAGGGTATACTGGAGGCTCCAGGGGCATATTAGAGGCTTCAGGAGTATACTGGAGGCTCCAAGGGTTATAATGGAGACTCGAGAGAACATACTGAAGGCTGCAGGGGAATACTGGAGGCTCCAGGGACAAACTGGAGACTCTAGGGGCGTACTGGAGGCTCCTGGGGAATATTAGAGGCTTCAGTAGTATACTGGAGGCTCCAGGGGTATAATGGAGACTCCAGAGAGCATACTGGAAACTGCAGGGGAATACTGGAGGCTCCAGGGAAAAAACAGAAGCTCCAGGGGCATATTAGACCCTTCGGGAGTATACTGGAGGCTCCAGTGGGCATATTGAAAACTCTAGAAAGCATACTAGAAGCTGCAGGGAAATACCGGGGGCTTCAACGGTATACTGGAGGCAAACTGGAGACTCCAGGGGATATACTGGAGGCTCCAGAGAGCATACTAGAGGCTGCAGGGGAATACTGGAGACTTCAAGGGTATACTGGAGGCTTCAGGGACATATTAGAGGCTTCAAAAGTATACTGGAGGCTCCAGAGAAATATAATGGAGACTCCATAGAGCATACAGGAGGCTGCAGGGGAATACCGGAGGCTCTAGGGACAAACTGGAGACTCCAGGGGCATACTGGAGGCTCCAGGGGAACATTAGAGGCTTCAGGAGTATACTGGAGGCTCTAAGTGGTATAATAAAGACTCCAGAGAGAATACTGGAGGCTCAAGGGGCATAATGGAGGCTCCAGGGCCAAACTGGAGGCTCTAGGGGATATATTGGAGGCTCCCGGGTCATACTGAGGGCTCAATGCGACATACTGAAGGTTCCAGGGGCATACAGGAGGCTCCATGGGCACATTTGAAGGCTCCAAGGACATACTGGAGGCTCCAATGGGTATAATGGAGACTCCAGAGAGCATACTGGAGGCTCCAAGGTCATACTGGAGACTTCAGAGGCAAACCGAATGTTCCAGGGGCAAATTGGAGGCTCCAGGGGATATATTGAAAGCTCCAGAGAGCATACTGGAGGCTGCAAGGGAATACCGGAGATTTCAAAGGTATACTGGAAGCCCCAGGGGCATATTGTAGGCTCCAGGGGCATATTGGAGGCTTTAAGATTATACTAGAGGCTCCAGAGAGCATACTGGAGGCTGTAAGGGAACACTGGAGGCTCTAGGTACAAAGTGAAGACTCCAAAGGCATACTGGAGGCTCAAGGGGTATATTAGAGGCTTCAGGAGTATACTAGAGGCTCCAGGGGGTAAAATGTAGACTCCAGAGAGTATACTGGAAGCTGCAGCGGAATACTAGAGGGTGCAGGGGAATACTGGAGGCTTCAGGGGTATACTGGAGGCTCCAAGAGGATACTGGAGGCTCTAGGGACAACCTGGAGGTTCCAGGGGATATACTAAAGGCTCCAGAGAGCATACTGGAGGCTGTAGGGGAATACTTAAGGCTTCAAGGGTATACTGGAGCCTTCAAGGGTACATTGGAGGCTCCAGGGGCATATTAGAGGCTTCAGGAGTATACTGTAGGCTCCAGGAGGTATAACTGAGACTCCAGAGAGTATACTGGAGGCTGCAGGGGAATACTGGAGGGTGATGGGGAATGCTGGAGTCTTCAGAGGTATACTGTAAGCTCCACGGGTCATACTGAAGGCTCCAGGTGCAAACTGGAGGCTCCAGAGGATATACTGGAGGTTCCGAAGAGCATACTGGATGTTGCAGGGGAATACTGGACGCTTCAAGGGTATACTAGAGGCTCAAAGGGCATACTGAAGACTCTATGGGCATATTAGAGGCTTCAAGCGTATACTGAAGGCTGCAACGGGTGTAATGGAGACTCCAGAGAGCAAACTGGAGGCTGCAGGAGAATACTGGAGACTTCAGAGTTATACTGGAGGCTCCAGGGGCAAAATGTAGGCTCGAGAGAGCATACCGGAGGCTGAAGGGGAATACTGGAGGCTCCAGGGGCATACTGGAGGCTCCGGGGACAAACTGGAGACTCCAGGGGCATACTGGAGGCTCCAGGGACATATCAGAGGCCTCAGGAGTATACTGGAGGCTCCAGAAGGTATAATGGAGACTCCAGAGAGCATACTGGAGGCTGTAGGGAAATACTGGAGGTTTCAGGGAATACCTGGAGGCTGCAAGGGCATACTGAAGGCCCAAGAGGCAAAGTGGAGGCTCCAGAGGATATACTGGAGGCTCGAGGGAGTATACCTGATGCTGCAGGGGAATTCTGCAGGCTTCAAGGGTATAGTGGACGTTCCAGGGGCATACTAGAGGCTCTAGGAGCATATTAGAGGCTTCAGGAGTATACTGGAGGCTCCAGGGATTATAATGGAGGCTCCAGAGAGCATACTGGAGGCTGTAAGGGAATACTGGAGGCTCTAGGTACAAACTGGAGACTCCAGGGGCATACTGGAGGCTCCAGGGGTATATTAGAGGCTCCAAGAGGTATAATGGAGGCTCCAGAGAGCAGACTGGAGGATGCAAGGGGAATACTGGAGGCTCTAGGTACAAACTGGGGACTCCAGGGGAATATTAGAGGCTTCAGGAGCATACTGGAGGCTCCAGAGGGTATAACAGAGACTCTAGAGAGCATACTGGAAGCTGCAGGGGAATACTGAAGGGTGCAGGGAAATACTGGAGGCTTCAGGGTATACTGGAAGCTCCAGGAGCATACTGGAGGCTCTAGAAACAAACTTGAGGCTGCAGGGGATATACTGGAGGCTCCATAGAACATACTGGAAGCTGTTGGGGAATACTGGAGGCTTTAATGGTATACTGGAGGCTCCAGGGGCATACTGGAGGTTCGAGGCATATTAAATGCTTCAGGATAATACTCGAGGCTCCAGTGGGTATAATGGAGACTCTAGAGAGCATACTGGAGGCTGAAGGAGAATACTGGAGGCTCCAGGGACATATTAGACACTTCAGAAGTATACTGGAGGCTCAAGTGGTTATGATGGAGACTCCAGGGGCATACTGGAGGCCCCATGGGCATATTAGAGGCCTCAGGAGTATACTGGAGGCTCCAGAAGGTATAATGGAGACTCCAGAGAGCATACTGGATGTTGCAGGGGAATACTGGAGGCTCCAGAGAGCATACTGGAGGCTGCAGGGGAATACTGGATGCTTTTAGGGTATACTGGAGGCTCTAGGGGCATGCCGGACGCTACAGGGCA
Organism: Panulirus argus; assembly: GCA_038088735.1. NCBI lineage: Eukaryota > Metazoa > Arthropoda > Malacostraca > Decapoda > Palinuridae > Panulirus > Panulirus argus. The sequence goes on along the minus strand of JAYMFT010402865.1, from coordinate 29,886 downwards.
TATTAGAGGCTTCAGAAGTATATTGAAGGCTCCATGGGGTATAATGGAGACTCATGAGAGTATACTGGAGGCTGTAGGGAAATACTGGAGGCTTCAGGGATATACTGGAGGCTCAAGGGGCAAACTGGAGGCTGAAGAGTATATACTGGAGGCTACAGAGAGCATACTGGAGGATGCAGGAAAATACTGAATGATTTTAGGGTATACTGGAGGCTCCAAGGGCATACTGGAGGCTACAGGGGCATATTAGAGGCTTCAGGAGTACACTGATGGCTCCAAGGGGTATAATGGAGGCTCCAGAGAGCATACTGGAGGCTGCAGGGGTATACTGGAGGCTCCAGGGACAAACTGGATACTCCATGGGCATACTGGAGGCTCCAGGGACATATTAGAGGCTTCAGGGGGATACTGGAAGCTCCAGAAGGTATAATGGAGACTCCAGAGAGCATACTGGAGGCTGTAGGGGAATACTGGAGACTGCAGGGAAAACTTGGAGGCTGCAAGGGCATACTGAAGGTCCCAAGGTTAAACTGGAGGCTCGAGGGAATATACCTGAGGCTGCAGTTAAATACTGTAGGCTTCAAGGGTATACTGGACGCTCCAGGAGTATACTAGAGGCTCAAGGGGCATATTAGAGGCTTCAGAAGTATACTGGAGGCTCCAAGGGGTATAAAGGAGACTCCAGAGATCATACTGGAGGCTCAAGGGGAATACTGGAGGTTCCAGGGACAAACTGGAGACTCCAGGGGCATACATGAAGGCTCCATGGCTATACTGGAGGCTCCCGGGGCAAACTGCAGGCTCCAGGGGCAAATTGGAGGCTCCAGGGGAAATACTGGATGCTGCAGAGAGCATAATGAAGGCTGCAAGGGAATACTGGAGGCTCTAGGTACAAACTGGAGACTCCAGGGGCATACTGGAGGCTCCAGGGGAATACTAGAGGCTTCAGGAGTATACTGGGGCTCCAGGGGGTATAATGGAGACTCAAAAGAGGATATTGGAAGCTGCAGGGAAATACTGGAGTACAGGAAAATACTGGAGGCTTCAGGGGTATACTGGAGGCTCCAGAGAGCATAATGGTGGCTGTAGGGGAATACTGAAGGCTTCATGGGTATACTGGAGGCTCCAGGGGCATATCAAAGGCTTCAGGAGTGTACTAGAAGCTCCAAGAGGTATAATGAAGACTCCAGAAAGTATATTGGAAGCTCCAGGGACTAACTGGAGGTTCCCGGGTCATACTGAGGGCTCTATGCGACATAGTGGAGGTTCCAGGGGTATACAGGAGGCAAACTGAAGGCTCCAGGGGCAAACCGGATGTTCCAGGGGCAAACTGGAGGCTCCAGGGAATATACTGGAGACTCAAGAGAGTATACTGGAAGCTGTAGGGGAATACTGGAGTGTGCAGGGGAATACTGGATGCTTCAGGGGCATACTGGAGGCTTCAGGAGCATACTGGAGGCTCTAGGGACACACTGGAGGCTCCAGGGGATATACTGGAGTCTCCAGAGAGTATAGTGAAGGCTGTAGGGGAATACTAGAGGCTTCATAGTGAAGGCTGTAGGGGAATACTAGAGGCTTCAAGGGTATACTGGAGGCTCCAAAAGCATACTGGAGGTTCCAGGGGCATATTAGAGGCTTCAGGAGTATACCGAAAGCTCCAAGGGGATAATGGAGACTCCAGAGAGCATACTAAAGGATGCAGGGGAATACTGGAGGTTCGAAGGATAAATTGAAGACTCCTGGGGTATACTGGAGGCTCTTGGGGTATATCAGAAGCTTCAAAAGTATACTGGAGGTTCGAGGGAGTATAATGGAGACTCCAGAGATTACACTGGAGGCTGCAGGGGATATACTGAAGGCTCCAGGTTCATACTAAAGCCTCCATGGGACATACTGGAGGCTTCAGGGGCATAATGGAGGTTCCAGGGGAACACCGATTGCTTCAGGGGCATATTGGAAGCTCCATGGGGTATACTAGAGTTTCCCGAGGCATACTGGAAGCTCCAAGGGTATAATGGAGACTACATAGAGCATACTGGAAGCTGCAAAGGATTACTGGTGGCTTCAGGGGTATACCGGAAGCTCCAGGGGCATATTGGAGGCTCCAGGGGCAAACTGTAGGCTCCAAGGGATATACTGGAGCATCCCGGTTCATACTAAAGACTCCATGGGACATACTGGAAGTTTCAGGGGCATAATGGAGGCTCCAGACGAACAATGATGGCTCAGGGGCATATTGGAATCTCCATGGGAGTATACTAGTTTTCAGGTGCATACTAGAGACTCCAAGGGGTATAATGGAGACTCCAGAGAGCATACTGGAGGCTGCAAAGGATTACAGGTTTCAGGGGTATAATGGAGGCTCCAGGGGCATATCAGAGGCTTCAGGAGTATACTAGAGGCTCCAGAGGGGTATAATGGAGACTCCAGAGAGCATACTGGAGGCTGCAGGGGAATACTGGAGGTTTCAGGGACAAACTGGAGGCTCCAGGGGCATACTGGAGGCTTCGGGAGTATACTATAGGCTCCAGAATATAATGGAGACTCCAGAGAGCATACTGGAGGCTCAAGGGGAATACTGGAGGCTCTAAGGGCAAACTGGAGGCTCTAGGAAATATATTGGAGGCTCCCGGGACATACTGAGGGCTCCATGACCATACTGGAGGTTCTAGGGGTATACAGGAGGCTCCATGGCCATACTGGAGGCTCCAGTAGGTATAATGTAGACTCCAGAGAGAATACTAGATGCTCCAGGATGTAGGGGAATACTGGAGTCTCCAGGGGTATACTGGAGGCTCAAGGGGCAAACTGGAGGCTGCAGGGGATATACTGGAGGCTCCAGAGATCATACTGAAGGCTGGAGGAAATACTGGAGGCTGCAATAACAAACTGGAGACTCCAGGGGCATACTGGATGCTCCAGGGGCATATCAGAGGCTTCAGGAGTGTACTGGAGGCTATAGGGGAATACTGGAGGCTCCATAGAAAACCTGGAGGCTGGAAGGGCATATTGGAGGTCCCAGGGGTAAACTGGAGGCTCGAAGGCTTATACTGGAGGCTCGAGGGAGTATATTAGAGGCTGCAGGAGAATACTGCAGGCTTCAAGGGTATACTGGACGCTGCAGGGGCTTATTGGGGGCTCTAGGGGCATATTAGAGGCTTTAGGAGTATACTGGAGGCTCCAAGGGGTATAATGGAGACTCAAGAGATCATACTGGAGGCTGCAGGGTAATAATGGAGGCTCTAGGAACAAACTGGATACTGCAGGGGCATACTGGAGGCTCCAGGGGCATATTAGTGGCTTCGGGAGTATACTGGAGGCTCCAAGGGGTATAATGGAGACTCCAGAGGGCATACTGGAGGCTGCAGGAGAATATTGGAGGGTGAAGGGGAATACTGGAGTCTTCAGGGGTATACTGGAGGCTCCAGGGGCAAAATGGGGCCTCCATGGGATTTACTGGAGGCTCCAGAAAGCATATTGGAGTCTGCAGGGAATACTGCAGAATTTAAGGGTATACTGGAGGCTCCAGGGGCATACTACAGGCTTCAGAAGTATACTGGGGGCTCCAAGGGGTATAATGGAGACTCCAGAGAGCAAAAGGAACGCTGCAGGGGAGTACTGGAGGCGACAGAGACAAACTGGAGACTCTAGGGTATACTGAAGGCTCCTGGGGCATATTAGAGGCTTCAGCAGTATCCTGGAGGCTCCAGGGGGTATAATGGAGATTCCAGGGAGCATACTGGAGGCTACAAGGGAATACTGGAAGGTGAAGGGGAATACTGGAGGCTTCATGGGTATACTGGAGGCTCCAGGGTGAATAATGGAGACTCCAGAGAGCATACTTGATGTTGTAGGAGAATACTAGAGGGTGAAGGGGAATACTGGTGTCTTCAGGGGTATACTGGGGGCTCCAGGGGATATATTGGAGGCTCCAGAGAGCATGTTGGAGGCTGCAGGGGAATACTGGAGGCTTCAGGGACAAACTGGAGGCTCCAGCGGCATACTGGAGGGTCCAGGGGCATATTAGAATCTTTAGGAGTATACTGGAAGCTCCAAAGGGTATCATGAAGACTCCAGAGAGCATACTGGAGGCTCCAGAGGAATACTAGAGGCTCCAGGGACAAACTGGAGACTCCAGGGCATACTGGAAGCTCCAGAGGCATATCAGAGGCTTCAGAAGTATACTAGAGGCTCCAGTGGGTATAATGGATACTCCAGAGAGCATACTGGAAGCTGAAGGGGAATACTGGAGGCTCCATGGACAAACTGGGGGCTCCAGGGGCATACTGGAAGATCCAGGGGTATATTAGGCGCATCAGGAGTATACTGGAGGCTCCAGTGGATATAACAGAGACTCAAGAGAGCATACTGGAGGCTGCAGGGAAATACTGGAGGCTTGAGGGGTATACTGAACGCTCCAAGGGCATACTGAAGGCTTCAGGGGCAAACAGGAAGCTCCAGGGGATATATTGGAGGCTCACGGGTCATACTGAGGTCTCCATGGGATATACTGGAGGCTCCAGGAGGTATATTGGAGACTCCAGAGACTATAATGGCGTCTGCATACAGGAGGCTCCAGGGGCATACTGAAGGCTCCATGGCCATACTGGAGGCTCCAGGAGGTATAATGGAGACTCCAGAGACCATACTGGAGGATGCAGGGAATACTGGAGGGTAAAGGGGAATACTGGAGTCTTCAGGGGTATACTGGAGGCTGCAGGGGCAAATTGGAGGCTCCAGGGGATATACTGGAGGCTCCAGAGACTATACAGGATGCTACAGGGGAATACTGGAGGCCGGAAGGGAATACTGGAGGCTCTAGGTAGAAACTGGAAACTCCAGGGGCATACTGGAGGCTCTAGGGGTATAATGAAAACTGAAGAGAGCATACTGGAAACTGAAGAGGGATACTGGAGGCTTCAGGGGTATACTGGAGGCTGCAGGAGCATACTGGAGGCTTCAGGGACAAACTGGAGTCTCCAGAGAGCATACTGGAGGATGTAGGGGAATACTGGAGGCTTCAAGAGTATACTTGAGACTCCAGGGGAATACTGGAGACTTCAGGGGTATATTAGAGGCTTCAGGAGTATACTGGAAGCTCCAAGGGGAATAATGCAGACTCAATAGAGAATACTGAAGGCTGCAGGGGAATACTGGAGGCTCTAGGGCATATTAGAGGCTTCAGGAGTATACTGTAGGCTCCAAGGAGTATAATGGAGACTCCAGAGAGGATACTGGAGGATGCAGGGTAATACTGAATGCTCCAGGGACAAACTGGAAGCTCCAGGGGCATACTGGAGGCTCCTAGGGTATATTAGAGTCTTCATGAGTATACTGGATGCTGCAGGGGGTATAACAGAGACGAAAGAGAGCATACTGGAGACTGCAGTGGAATACTGGAGGCTCTAGGGGTATATTAGAAACTTCAGGAGTATGCTGGAGGCTCAAGTGGGTATATAGGAGACTCCAGAGAGCGTACTGGAGGCTGCAGGGGAATACTAGAGGCTTCAGGAGTATACTGGAGGTTCCAGGTGCATACTGGAGGCTCCAAGGGCAAACTGGAGGCTCCAGGGGATATACTGGAGGTTGCAGAGAGCATACTGGAGGCTGTAGGGGAATACTGGAGGCTTCTAGGGTATACTGGAGGCTCCAGGGAATATACTGGAGGCTCCAGAGAGCATACTGGAGGCTGTATGGGAATACTTGAGGCTTGAGGTGTATACTGGTGGCTCATGGGGCATACTGGAGGTTACAGGGGCAAACTGGAGGCTCCAGGGAATATACTGGAGGCTCCAGAGAGCATACTGGAGGCTGTAAGGAATATTGGAGGCTTCAAAGGTATACTGGAGGCTCCAGGGGCATATCAAAGGCTTCAGAAGTAAACTGGAAGCTCCATGGGGTATAATAGAGACTCCAGAGAGCATATTGAAGGCTGCAGGGGAATACTGGAGGGTTCAGGGGAATACTGGAGGCTTCAGCGTATACTGGAGGCTCCAGTGGTAAACTGGAAGCTCCAAGGGATATACTGGAGGCTTCTGGTTCATACTGAAGGCTCCATGGGACATACTGGAGGTATCAGGGGCATACTGGAGGCTCCAGAGGAACACTGATGGATTCAGGGGCATAATGGAAGCTCCATGGGGTATACTAGAGTTTCCAGGGGCATACTGGAGGCTCCAAGGGGTATAATGGAAACTCCAGAGAGCATACAGGAGGCTGCAGGGGATTACTGGAGGCTTCAGGATATACTGGAAGCTCCAGCGGCAAATTGGAGGCACCAGGGGCATATTAGAGGCTTCAAGAGTACACTGTAGGCTCCAAGGAATATACTGGAGACTCCAGCGAGCATAATGGAGGATGCAGGGGAATACTGGAGTTTCCTGGGGCATACTGGAGGCTCCAGAGAGCGTACTGGAGTCTGCAGGGGAATACTGGAGGGAGAGGGGAATACTGGAGTCTTCAGGAGGATATCGAAGGTTCCAGGGGCAAACTGGAGGCTGTAAGGGATATACTAGAGGCTCCAGAGAGTATACTGGATGCTGCAGGGTAATACTGGAGGATTCAAGGGTGTACTTGAGGCTCCAGGGGCATATTAGAGGCCTCATAATTATACTAGAGGCCCCAAAGTGTAAAGTGGAGACTACAGAGAGAATATTCAAGGCTGCAAGGGAATACTGGAGGCTACAGAGACAAACTGGAGACTCCATGGGCACACTGGAGGATCCTGGGGCATATTAGAGGCTTCAGGAGTATATTGGAGGAACCAGGGGGTATAATGGAGACTCCAGAGGGCATACTGGAAGCTGCAGGGGAATACTGGAGACTCAAAGGAAAAACTAGAGGCTCCAGGGGCATATTACATGCTTCAGGAGTATACTGGAGGCTACGGTGGGTATAACGGAAACTCCAGAGAGAATACTAGAGGCTGCAGGGGCAAACTGGAGGCTCCAGGGGATATACTGGAGGCTCCAGAGAGCATAATAGAGGTTGTAGGGGTATACTGGAGGCTCCAGGGGCATATTAAACGCTTCAGAAGTATACTGAAAGCTCCAAGGAGTATAACGGAGACTCCTGTGAGCATACTGGAGGATGCAGGGGATTACTGGAGGCTTCAGGGGTATACTAGAGGCTCCAGGGGCATAATAGAGGCTTCAGGAGTATACTGCAGGCTCCAGGGAGTATAATGGAGACTCCATTGAGCATACTGGAGAATGCAGGGGAATACTTGAGTCTCCATGGGACATACTAGAGTGTCCAAGGGCGTATTAGAGATTTCAATAGTATACTGTAGGCTCCAGGGGGTATAATGGAGACTCCAGAGAGCATAATACAGGGTGAAGGCGAATACTGGAGTCTTCAGGGGTATACTGGAAAATCCAGGGGCAAATTGGAGGCTTCAGGGGATATACTGGAGGTTCCAGAGAGGATACTGGATGCTGCAGGGGAATACTGGAGGCTTCAAGGGTATACTGGAGGCTCCAAGGTGTATAATGGTGACTCCAGAGAGTATACTTAAGGCTGCAGGGGAATACTGGAGGCTCCAGGGACAAACTGGAGACTCTAGGGGCATGCTGGAGGCTCCTGGGGTATATTAGAAACTTCAAGTGTAACCTGGAGGCTGCAGGGGGTATAATGGAATCTCCAGAGAGCATACTGAAGGCTGTAGGGGGAATACTGGAGGCTCCAGGGAAAACTAAAGGCTCCATGGGCATATTATGTGTTCAGGAGTATATTGGAAGCTCCAAGGGGTATAATGGAGACTCCAGAGAGCATACTGGAGGCTGCAGGGGATTACCGGAGGCTTCAAGGGTATAGTGGGGACTTCAGGGGCATACTGGAGGCTCCAAGGGCATACTGGAGGTTTCAAGAGTATACTATAGGCTCCAAGGAGTATAATGCAGACTCCAGAGAGGATACTGGAGGATGCAGGTGAATACTGGAGTCTCCAGGGGCATACTGAAGACTCCAAGGGCATATTAGAGGCTTCAGGAGTATATTGTAGGCTCCAGGGGGTATAATGAAGACTCGAGAGAGCATACTGGAGGCTAGAGGGGAATACTGGAGGGGGAAGGGGAATATTGGAGTCTTCACAGGTGTACGGGAGGCTCAGGGGCATACTGGAAGCTCCAAGGGATATACTATAGGCTTCAGAGAGCATACTTAATGCTGCAGGGTAATAATGGTGGTTTCAATGGTATACTGGAGGCTCCAGGAGAATATTAGAGGCTTTAGAGGAGTACTGGAGGCTCCAAGGGGTATATTGTTGACTCCAGAGAGCATACTGAAGGCTGCAGGGGAATACTGGAGGCTCCAGGGGAAAACTAGCCTCCAGAGTCATATTAGACGCTTCATGAGTATACTAGAGGCTGCAGTGGGTATAGTGGAGACTCCAGGGAGCATACTGGAGGTTGCAGAGGAATACTGGAGGCTTTAGGGGTATACTAGAGGCTCCTGGGGCATACTGGACGCTCCAGGGGCAAACTGGAGGCTCCAGGGGATATATTGGAGGCTCTACAGAGGATACTGGAGGCTGTAGGGGAATACCGGAGGCATCAAGGGTATACTGTATGCTCCAGGGGCATATTAGAGGCTTCAGGAGTATACTTGAAGTTCCTAGGGGTATAGTGGAGACTCCAGAGAGCATACTGAAGGCTGCAGGGGAATACTGGAATGTTCAGGGCAATATTGGAGGCTTCAGGGGTATACTGGAAGTTCCAGGGACATACTGGAGGCTCTACGGGCAAACTGGAGGCTCCCGGTTCATACTGAAGGCTCCATGGGACATACTAAAGGTTTCAGGGGCATACTGGAGGCTCCAGGGGAACACTGATGCCTTTAGGGACATAATGGAAACTCCATGGGGTATACTAGAGTTTCAAGGGGCATACTGGACGCTCCAAGGGGTATATTGGAGACTCCAAAGAGCATACTGGAGGCAGCAGGGGAATATTGGAGTGTCCAGGGGCATACTGTAGGCTCCAAAGGCATATTAGAGGCATCAGGAGTATATTGTAGGCTGCAAGGGGTATAATGGAGACTCCAGAGAGCATACTTGAGGGTGAAGGGGAATACTGGAGTCTTCAGAGGTATATTGAAGGCTCCAGGGGCAAATTGAAGACTCCAGGGGATATACTGGAGGCTCCACAGAGCATACTTCATGCTGCAGGGGTATACTGGAGGCTTCAAGGGTATACTGGAAACTCAAGGGGCATATCACAGGCTTTAGGAGTATACTAGATGCTCCAAGGGGTATAATGGAGACTCCATACAGGATACTGAAGGCTGCAGGGGAATACTGGAGGCTCCAGGGACAAACTGGAGACTTCAGGGGCATACTGGAGGATCCTGGGGCATATTAGAGGCTTCAGGAGTATGTTGGGGGCTCCAGTGGGTATAATGGAGACTCCAGAGAGCATACTGAAGGCTGTAGATGAATACTGGAGACACCATGGAAAGAGTAGAGGCTCCAAGGGCATATAAGACGATTCAGGAGTATACTGGAGGTTCCAGTGGGTATAATGGAGACTCTAGAGAGCATACTGGAGGCTTCAGGGGTATACTGGAGGTTCCGGGGACATACTGGAGAACCTAGGGGTAAACTGGAGGCTCCAGGGGATATACTGTAAGCTCCAGAGAGCATACTGGAGGCTGTAGGGGAAAGCTGGAGGATTCAAGGGTATACTGGAGGGTCCAGGACATACTGGAGGCTCTAGGGACAAACTGGAGGCTCCAGAGACAATACAGTAGGCTGTACGAGAATAATGTAGGCTTCAGGGGTATACTGGAGGCTCAAGGCGCTTACTGGAGGGTAACGGGGTAAACTGGAAGCTCCAGGGGATATATTGGAGGTTCCAGGGGATATAATGGAGGCTCCAGAGAGCATAGTGGAAGCTGTAGAGGATTACTGGAGGATTCAAGAGTATACTGGAGGCTCCAGAGGCATACTGGCGGCGTCAGGAGCAAACTGGAGGCTCCAAGAGATATACTGGAGCTCCCGGTTCATACTGATGGCTCCATGGGACATACTGGAGGTTTCAGGGGCATACTGGGGGCTCCAGGGGAAAAGTGGAAGCTCCAAGGGAACACTGATGGCTTCAGGGGCATACTGGAAGCTCCATGGCGTAAACAAGAGATTTCAGGGGCATACTGGAGGCTCCAGGGCATATTAGAGGCTTCAGGAGTATCTGGAAGCTCCAAGAGGTATAGTGGAGACTCCAGAGAGCATACTGAAGGCTGCAGGGGAATACTGGAGGGTTCAGGGGAATACTGGAGGCTTCAGGGGTATACTGTTGGCTCCAGGGGCATATTGGAGGCGCCAGGGGAAACTGGAGGCTCCAAGGGATATACTGGAGGCTACCGGTTCATACTGAAGGCTTTATGGGACATACTACAGGTTTCAAGGGCATACTGAGGGCTCCTGGGGAACACTGATGGCTTTAGGGGCATAGTGGAAGCTCCATGGCGTATACTAGAGATTTCAGGGGCATACTGGAGGCTTTAGGAGTATACTGTAGGCTCCAAGGAGTATAATGGAGACTCCAGAGAGGATACTGGAGGATGCAGGGGAATACTGGATGCTCCATGGACAAACTTGAGACTCCAGGGGCATACTGGAGGCTCCTGGGGCATATTAGAGGCTTCAGGAGTATACTGGATGCTGCAGTGGGTATAGTAGAGACTCCAGAGAGCATACTGGAGACTGCAGTCGAATACTGGAGGCTCCAGGGGTATATCAGAAGCTTCAGGAGTATTCTGGAGGCTCCAGTGGGTATATAGGAGACTCCAGAGAGCATACTGGAAGCTGCAGGGGAATACTAGAGGCTTCAGGGGTATACTGAAGGCTCCAGGGGCATACTGGAGGCTCCAAGAGGTCTAATGGAAACTCCAGAGAGCTACTGGAGGCTGCAGGGGATTGCTGGAGGCTTCAGGATATACTGGAGGCTCCAGCGGCAAATTGGAGGCTCCAGGGGCATATTAGAGGCTTCAAGATTACACTGTAGGCTCCAAGGAATATACTGGAGACTCCAGAGAGCATACTGGATGATGCAGGGGAATACTGGAGTCTCCTGGGATATACTGGAGGCTCCAAGGGCAAAACTGAGGCTTCAGAAGTATACTGTCGGCTCCAGGGGGTATAATGGAGACTCCAGAGAACGTACTGGAGGCTGCAGGGGAATACTGGAGGGTGAAGGGGTACACCGGAGGATCCAGGGGCCTACTGGAGGCTCCAGGGGCAAACTGGAGGCTCTAAGGGAAAAATTGAGGCTCCAGAGTATACTAGATGCTGCAGGGTAATACTGGAGGCTTCAAGGGTATACTGGAGGTTCCAGGGACATATTAGAGGCTTCAAAAGTATACTGGAGGCCCCAAAGTGTACATTGGAGACTACAGAGAGCATATTCAAGGCTGCAAAGGAATACTGGAGGCTACAGGGACAAACTGGAGACTCCAGGGGCACACTTGAGGATTCTGGGGCATATTAGAGGCTTCAGGAGTATATTGGAGGCTGCTGTGGGTATAATGAAGACTCCAGAGAGTATACTGGAGGTTGCAGGGGAATACTGGAGACTAAAAGGAAAAACTAGAGGCTCCAGGGGCATATTACACGCTTTAGGAGTATACTGGAGGCACTGGTGGGTATAACGGAGACTCCAGAGAGGATACTAAAGGCTGCAGGGAAATACTGGTGGCTTCAGGGGTATATTGGAGGCTCCAGGAGCATACTAGAGGCACCAGGGGCAAACTGGAAGCTCCAGGGGATATACTGGATGCTCCAAAGAGCATAATGGAGGCTGTAGGGGTATACTGGAGGCTCCAGGGGTATATTAGAGAAATCAGGAGTATACTGTAGGCTCCAATGAGTATAATGGAGACTCCTGTGAGCATACTGGAAGATGCAGGGGATTACTTGAGGCTTCAGGGGTATACTGGAGGCTCCAGGGGCATATTAGAGACTTCAGTAGTATACTGCAGGCTCCAAGGAGTATAATGAAGACTCCAGTGACCATACTGGAGGATGCAGAGGAATACTGGAGTCTCTAAAGGCATATTAGAGATTTCAATAGTATACTGTAGGCTCCAGGGGGTATAGTGGAGACTCCAGAGAGCATAATAGAGGGTGAAGGTGAATACTGGAGTCTTCAATGGTATACTGGAAAATCCAGGGCAAAATGGAGGCTTCAGGGGATATACCCGAGGTTCCAGAGAGGATATTGGATGCTGCAGGGGAATACTGGAGGCTTCAAGGGTATACTGGAGGCTCCTGGGGCATATTAGAGGCTTCCGGAGTATACTGGAGGCTCCAAGGTGTATAATGGTTACTCCAGAGAGCATACTGAAGGCTGCAAGGGAATACTGGAGGCTTCAAAGGTATACTGGAGGCTCCTGGGGCATATTAGAGGCTTCAGGAGTATACTCGAGGCTCCAAGGTGTATAATGTTTACTCGAGAGAGCATCCTGAAGGATGCAGGGGAATACTGGAGGCTCCAGGAACAAACTGGAGGCTTCAGGGGCATGCTGGAGGCTCCTGGGATATATTAGAAACTTCAAGTGTAAACTGGAGGCTGCAGGGGGTATAATGGAATCTCCAGAGAGCATACTGGAGGCTGTAGGGGAATACTAGAGGCTCCAGGGAAAAACTAAAGGCTCCATGGGCATATTACATGCTTCAGGAGTATACTGGAGGCTGCAAGGGGTATAATGGAGACTCCAGAGAGCATACTAGAGGCTGCAGGGGATTACCGGAGGCTTCAAGGGTATACTGGAGGCTCCAGGGGCATAACGGAAGCTTTAAGAATATACTGTAGGCTCCAAGGAGTATAACAGAGATTCCAGAGAGCATACTGGAGGATGTAGGTGAATGCTGGAGTCTCCAGCGGCATATTGAAGGCTCCAAGGGCATCGTAGAGGCTTCAGGAGTATACTGTGGGCTCCAGGGGGTATAATGGAGACTCCAGAGAGCATACTGGAGCCTACAGGGGAATACTGGAAGGTGAAGGGGAATATTGGAGTCTTTACAGGTATACTGGAGGCTCAGGAGCATACTGGAGGCTCCAGGGGATATACTGGAGGCTTCAGAGAGCATACGTAATGCTGCAGGTGAATAATGGAGGTTTCAAGGGTATACTGGAGGCTCCAATGGCATATTAGAGGCTTCAGAAGTATACTGGAGGCTCCAAGGTATACTGGAGACTCCAGAGAGCATACTGAAGGGTGCAGGGGAATACTGGAGGATCCAGGAAAAAACTAGAGACTCCAGAGGCATATTAGATGCTTCATGAGTATACTGGAGGCTGTTGAGGGTATAATGGAGACTCCAGAGAGCATACTGGAGACTGCAGGGAATACTGGAGACTAAAAGGAAAAACTAGAAGCTCCAGGGGCATATTACACGCTTTAGGAGTATACTGGAGGCTCCGGTGGGTATAACGGAAACTCCAGAGAGGATACTAGAGGATGCAAGGAAATACTGGAGGCTTCAGGAGTATACTGGAGGCTCCAGGGGCATACTAGAAACTCTAGGGGATATACTGGAGGTTCCATAAAGCATATTGGAGTCTGTAGGGAAATACTGGAGGCTTCAGGGGTATACTGGAGACTCCCGGGGCATATTAGAGGCTTCAGGAGTATATTGTAGCCTCCAAGGAGTATAATGGAGACTCCTGTGAGCACACTGAAGGATGCAGGGGATTACTGGAGGCTTCAGGGGGTATACTGGAGGCTCTAGGGGCATATTAGAAGCTTCAGTAATATACTGTAGGCTCCAAGGAGTATATTGAAGACTCCAGTGAGCATACTGGAGGATGTACGGGAATACTGGAGTCTCCAGGGGACATACTGGTGTCTCCAAAGGCATATTAGAGATTTCATTAGTATACTGTAGGGTCCAGGGAGTATAATGGAGACTCCAGAGAGCATAATAGAGGGTGAAGGCGAATACTGGAGTCTTCAGGGGTATACTGGAAAATCCAGGGCAAAATGGAGGCTTCAGGGGATATACTGGAGGTTCCAGAGAGGATACTGGATGTTGCAGGGGAATACTGGAGGCTTCAAGGATATACTGGAGGCTCCTGGGGCATATTAAAGGTTTCAAGAGTATACTGGAAGCTCAAAGTTGTTTAATGGTTACTCCAGAGAGCATACTGAAGGCTGCAGGGGAATACTGGAGGCTCCAGGGACAAACTGGAGACTCCAGGGGCATGCTGGAGGCTTCTGGGGTATACTAGAAACTTCAAGTGTAACCTGGAAGCTGCAGGGGGTAAAATGGAATTTCCAGAGAGCATACTGGAGGCTGTAGGGGAATACTGGAGGCTCCATGGAAAAACAAAAGGCTCCATGGGCATATTACACGCTTCAGGAGTACACTGGAGGCTCCAAGGGGTATAATGGAGACTCCAGAGAGCATACTGAAGGATGCAGGTGAATACTGGAGTCTCCATGGGTATAGTGAAGGCTCCAAGGGCATATTAGAGGCTTCAGGAGTATACTGTAGGCTCAAGGGGGTATAATGGAGACTACAGAGAGCATAGTGGAGGCTACAGGGGAATACCGGAGGGTGAAGGGGAATATTGGAGTCTTCACAGGTATACTGGAGGCTCAGGGGCATACTGGAGGCTCTAGGGGCAAACTGGAGGCTCCAGGGGATATACTAGAGGCTTCAGAGAGCATATGTAATGCTGCAGGTGAATATTGGAGGTTTCAAGGGAATACTGGAAGCTCCAGGGGCATATTAGAGGCTTCAGAAGTATACTGGAGGCTCCAAGGGGTATATTGGAGACTCCAGAGAGCATACTGAAGGCTGCAGGGGAATACTGGAGGCTCTAGGGAAAAACCAGAGACTCCAGAGGCATATTAGATGCTTCATGAGTATACTGGAGGTTGCTGTGGGTATAATGGAGACTCCAGTGAGATATATACTGGAGGCTGCAGGGGAATATTGGATGCTTCAGGGTTATACTGGAGGCTCCTGAAGCATACGGGAGGCTCCAGGGGATATACTGGAGGCTCTATAGAGCATACTGGAGGCTGTGGGGAATACTGGAGGCTTCAAGGGTATACTGGAGGCTTCAGGGGCGTATTAGAGGCTTCAGGAGTATACTAGAAGCTCCAAGGGGTATAGTGGAGACTCCAGAGAGAATACTGAAGGCTGCAAGGAAATATTGGAGGCTTCAGGGGTATACTGGAGGCTCTACGGGCAAACTGGAGGCTCCAAGGGATATACTGGAGGCTCCCGGGTCATACTGAAGGCTCTATGGGACATACTAGAGGTTTCAGGGGCAAACTGGAGGCTCCAGGGGAACACTGATGCCTTTAGGGACATACTGGAAACTCCATGGATATACTAGAGTTTCCAGGGGCATACTGGAGGCTCCAAGGGGTATATTCGAGACTCTAAAGAGCATAATGGAGGCTGCAGGGGATTACTGGAAGCTTTAGGGGTATACTGGAGATTCTAGGGGCATACTGGAGGCTCCAGGGGCATATTAGAGGCATTATGAGTATATTATAGGATCCAAGGAGTATAATGGAGATTCCAGAGAGCATACTGGAGGCTGCAGGGAATACTGGAGGCTCCAAGGGCATATTAGAGGCTTCGGGAGTATATTGTAGGCTTCAGGGGGTATAATGGAGACTCCAGACAGCATACTGAAGGTTGCAGGGGAATACTGGGCTGAAGGGTGAAGGGAAATATTGGATCCCTCAGGGGTATACTGGAGGCTCCACGGGACATACTGAAAGCTCAAGGGGATATACTGGAGGCTCCAGAGTGCATACTGGATGCTGCAGGGGAATACTGGAGGCTTCAAGGGTATAGTGGAGGCTCCACTGGTATATCAGAGGCTTTAGGAGTATACTGAAGGCTCCAAGGGGTATAATGGAGACTCCAGAGAGCACACTGGAGGCTTTAGGGGCAAACTGGAGGCTGTAGGGGATGTATTGGAGGCTCCCGGGTCATACTGGGAGCTCCATGGGACATACTAGAGATTCCAGGGGTATACAAGAGGCTCCAGGGACATACTTGAAGGATCCATGTCCATACTAGAGGCTCCAGTGGGTATAATGGAGAATCCAGAGAGCATACTGGAGGTTCCAGGGTCATACTAGAGGCTCCAGGTGGAAACCGGATGTTCTAGGAGCATACTGGAAGCTCTAAGAGATATACTAGAGGCTCCAGAGAGCATACTGGAGGCTTCAAGGGAATACTGGAGGCTCTAGGTACAAACTGGAGACTCTAGGGGCATACTGGAAGTCCAGGGGCATATTAGAAGCTTCAGGAGTATACTGGAGTATCCAGAGAGTATACTGGAGCCTTCAGAGAGCATACTGGAAGCTGCAGGGGAATACTGGAGGCTTCAGGGGTACACTGGAGGCTCCAGGAGCATACTGGAAGCTCGAGGGACAAATCGGAGGCTCTAGGGGATCTACTGAAGGCTCCAGAGAGCCTATTGGAGGCTGTAGGAGAATACTGGAGGCTTCAAGGGTATACTGGAGGCTCCAGGGGATATACTGGAGGCTCCAGAGAGAATACTGGAGACTGAAGGGGAATAATGGAGGCTTCAAGGGTATACTGGAGGCTCCACGGGCATACTGGAGGCTACGGGGTCACATTAGAGGCTTCAGGAGTACACTGGAGGCCCCAAGGGATATAAAGGAGACTCTATAGAGCATACTGGAGGCTGCAGGGGAATACTGGAGGCTCTAGGGATAATCTGGAGACTCTAGGGGTATACTGGAGGCTCCAAGAGGTATAATGGAGACTCCAAGGGCATACTGGAGGCTCCAGGGGCAAACTGGAGGCTCCAGAGAGCATATTGGAGACTACAGGGGAATACTGAAGGATTTAAGGGTATACTACAGGCTATAGGGGAATACTGGAGGCTCCAGAGGCATATTAGAGGCTTCAGGAGTATACTGGAGGCTCCAAGGGATATAACAGAGACTCCAGAAAGCATACTGGAAGCTCAATGGGCACACTGGAGGCTCCACGGGCAAACTGTAGGCTCCAAGAGATATACTGGAGGCTCAGGTTCATACTGAAGGCTACATGGGACATTCTGGAGGATTCAGGGGCATACTGGAGGCTCCAGGGGAAAACTGGAGGCTCCAAGGGAACAGTGATGGCTTCAGGAGCATACTGGAAGTTCCATGGGGTATACTAGAGTTTCCAGGGGCATACTGGAGGCTCCAAGGGGTGTAATGGAGAATCCAGAGAGCATACTGGAAGCTGCAAGGAATTACTGGAAGCTCCAGGGACATACTGGAGGCTCCAGGAGAATATTAGAGGCTTCAAAAGTATACTGAAGGCTCCAACGAGTATAACACTCTCCAAAGAGCATACTGGAGGCTGCAGGGAAATACTAGAGTCTTCAGGGGCATACTGGAGGCTCCAGGGGCATAGTGAAGGCATAAGGGGCAAACAGAGGCTCCAGAGGGATATAATAGAGACTCCAGAGAGCATATTGGAGGCTGCAGGTGAATACTGGAGGCCCCGGGGACAAAATGGAGAATCCAGGGGCATACTGGAAACTCCAGAGGAATATTAGAGGCTTCAGGAGTATACTGGAGGCTCTAAGGGGTATAATGGAGAATCCAGAGAGCATACTGGAGGCTCCAGAGGCAAACTGGAGGATCTAGGGGACATATTGGAGGCTCCCGGGTCATACTGAGGGCTCCATGCGACATACTGGAGGTTCCAGGGGCATACGTAAAGGCTCTATGGCCATACTGGAGCTCCATTGGGTATAATGGAGACTCCAGGGTCATAATGGAGGCTCCAGGGGCAAACCGGATGTTCCAGGGACACATTTGAGGCTCCAGGGGATATACTGGAGGCTCCAGAGAGCATACTGGAGGCTGTAGGGGAATACTGGAGACTTCAAGGGTATACTGTAGGCTCCAGTGGCATACTAGAGGCTGCAGGGACATATTAAGAGACTTCAGGATTATACTGGATGCTCCAAGGGTTATAACGGAAGCTCCAGAGAGCATACTGGAGGCTGCAAGGGAATACTGGAGGCTCTAGGTAGAATTGGAGACTCCAGGGGCATACTAGAGGCTTAAGGGGCATATCAGAAGCTTCAGGTGTATACCGGAGGCTCCAGGGGGTATAATGGAAACTCAAGAGAGAATACTGGAAGCTGCATGGGAATACTAGAGAGTGCTGGGGGATGCTGGAGGCTTCACGGGTATACTGGAGGCGCCACGAAATATACTGGAGGCTCCAGAGAGAATACTGGAGGCTGTAAGAAAATACTAAAGGCTTCACGTGTATACTGGAGGCTCCAGGTGCATACTGGAGGTTACAGGGGCATATTAGAGGCTTCAGATGTATACTGGAAGCTCCAAGGGGTATAATGGAAACTCCAGAGAGCATAATGAAGGCAGCAGGGGAATACTGGAGGCTCTAGGGACAACTTGGAGACTACTGGGGCATACTGGAGGCTCCTGGGGCATATTAGAAGCTTCAAGAGTATATTGGAGGCTCGAGGGAGTATAATGGAGAATCCAGAAAGCACACTGGAGGCTGTAGGGGAACACTGGAGGCTCCAGGGGTATATCAGACACTTCAGGAGTATACTAGAGGCTCCAGTGGGTATAATGGAGATTCCAGAAAGCATACTGGAGGCTGCAGGGGAATACTGGGGGCTCAAGGGGAAACTGGAGGCTCCAGGGATATACTGGACGCCCCAGAGAGCATACTGGAGGCTGCAGGGGAATATTGGAGGCTTCAGTGGTATACTGGAGGCTCCAAGGGCATTCTAGAGGGTACAGGGGAATATTAGAGGCTTGAAGTGTATACTGGAGGCTCCAAGGGGTATAATGGAGACTCCAGAGAGCATAATGGAGGCTCCAGGGGCATAATGTAGACTCCAGAGGGCATACTGAAGGCTGTAGGGGAATACTGGGGGCTCCAGGGAAATTCTGCTGGCTCCAGGGAAAAACTGAATGCTCCAGGGGATATATTGGAGGCTCAAGGGAGTATACTGGGGCTGCAGGGGAATACTGGAGACTTTAAGGGTATACTGGACGCTCCAGGGGCATACTGGAGGCTCTAGAGACATATTAGATTCTTCAGGAGTATACTAGAGGCTCTAAAGGGTATAATGGAGATTCCAGAGAGCATACTGGAGGCTACAGGGACAAACTGGAGACTCCAGGGGCATACTGGAGGATCCAGGGGCATATTAGAAGCTTCAGGAGTATATTGGAGTCTCCAGGCGGTATAATGGAGACTCCAGAGAGCATACTGAAGGCTGTAGGAGAATACTGGAGGGTGAAGGGGAATACTGGAGTTATCAAGGGTATACTGGAGGCTCCAGGGGCATACTGGGGGCTCCAGGGGCATACTGGAGGCTCCAGGGGCAAACTGGAGGCTCCAGGGGCAAATTGGAGGCTCCAGGGGATATAGTGGAGGCTCCAGAGAGCATACTGGAAGCTGCAGGGGAATACTGCAGGCTTCAAGGGTATACTGGAGGCTCCATGTGCATACTGGAGGCTCTAGGGAGAACCTGGAGGCTCCAGGGGCATACTGCAGGCTCTAGGGAGAAACTGGGGGCTCCAGGGGATATACTGGAGGCTCCAGAGAGCATACTGGAGGCTTCAAGGGTATACTGGAGGCTCCAGGGGCATATTAGAGGCTTCAGGAGTCTACTGGATGCTCCAAGGGGTATAATAAAGACTCCAGAGAGCATAGTGAATACTGTAGGCTCCAGAGAGAAATTGGAGACTCCTGAAGCATACTGGAGGCTTCTGGGGAATATTAGAAGCTTCAGGAATATACTGGAGGCTCGAGGGAGTACAATGGAGACTCCAGAGAATATTCTGGAGGCTCCAGGGGAACACTGGAGGTTCTAGAAAAAACTGGAGGCTCAAAGGGCATACTGGAGGCTCCAGGGGCATATTAGAGGCTTCAGAAGTATACTGGAGGCTCAGTGGGTATAATGGAGATTCCAGAGAGCATAATGGAGGCTGCAGTGGAATACTGGAGGGTCCAGGGGCATATTAGAGGCTTCAGGAGTATACTGGAGGCTCCAGGGGGTAAACTGGAGGCTGTAGGGAAATACTGGAAGTTCCATGGAAAAACTGTTGGCCTGGACAGGGGCATACTGAAGGCTTCAGGGGCAAACTGGAGGCTCCAGGGGATATAATGGAGGCTCAAGGGAGTATACTGGAGGCTCAAGGGAGTATACTGGAGGCTGCAGGGGAATAATAGAGGCTTCAAGGGTATACTGGACGCTCCAGGAGCATACTGGAGGCTCTAAGGACATATTAGAGGTTTAATGAGTATACTGGAGGCTCCAAGGGGTATAATGGAGACTCCAGAGAGCATACTGAAGGCTGCAGGGGAATACTGGAGGCTCCGGGGACAAACTGGAGACTCCAGGGGCATACTGGAGGCTCCAGGGGCATATTAGAGGCTTCAAGAATAAACTGGAGGATCCAGAGGGTATAATGGAGACTCCAGAGAGCATACTGGAGGCTGTAGGAGAATACTGGATGGTGAAGGGGAATACTGGAGTCTTCAAGGGTATACTGGAGGCTCCAGGAGCATACCTGAGGCTCCAGGGGATATACTGGAGGCTCCAGAAAGCATATTGGAGGCTGCAGGGGAATACTGCAGGATTCAAGGGTATACTGGAAGCTCCAGGGGCATACTGGAGGCTGTAGGGACAAACTGGAGGCTTCAGAGGATATACTGGAGGCTCCAGAGAGCATAATAGAGCTGTAGGGGATTACTGAAGCCTTCAATGGTATACTGGAGGCGCCAGGGGCATATTAGAGGCTTCAGGAGTATACTGGAAGCTCTAAGGAGTATACTGGAGACTGCAGAGAGCATACTCAATGCTGCAGGGGAATACTGCAAGCTTCAAGGGTATACTGGACGCTCCAGGATTATACTAGAGGCTCTAGGGACATATTAGAGGCTTCAGGAGTATACTGAAGGCTCCAAGGGGTATAATGAAACTCCAGAGGGCATACTGAAGGCTGCAGGGAATACTGGAGGCTCCAGGGACAAATTGGAAACTCCAGGGGCATACTCGAGGCTCCATGGGCATATTAAAAGCTTCAAGAGTATACTAGAGGTTCCTGGGGTAAAATGGAGACTCCAGAGAACATACTGGAGGCTGTAGGAGAATAATGGAGGGTGAAGGGGAATACTGGAATCTTCAAGGGTATATTGGAGGCTCCAGGGGCACACCTGAAGCTCCAGGGGCAAACTGGAGGCTCCAGGGATATACTGGAGGCTCCAGAAAGCATATTGGAGGCTGCAGGGGAATATTGCAGGATTCAAGGGTATACTTGAGGCTCCAGGGGCATACTGGAGGCTGTAGGGGACTACTGGAGGCTTCAAGGGTATACTGGAGGCTCCAGGGGCATATTAGAGGCTTGAGGAGTATACTGAAGGCTCGAGGGAGTAAAATGGAGACTCCAGAGAGCATACTGGAGGCTCCAAGAAAACGTGGAGACTTCAGGGGCATACTGGAGGCTCCAGGGGAATATTAGACGCTTTAGGAGTATACTGAAGACTCCAGTGGGTATAACGGAGATTCCAGAAAGCATAATGGATGCTGCAGGGGAATACTGGAGGCTCCAGGGGCATACTAGAGGCTTCATGAGTATACTGGAGGCTCCAGGGGCATATTAGAGGCTTCATGAGTATACTGGAGGCTCCAGGGAGTATAATGGAGACTCGAGAGTATACTGGAGGCTGTAAGAGAATACTGGAGGGTGAAGGGGAATACTGGAGTCTTCAGGGGCATTCTGGAGGCTCCAGGGGCATACTGGAGGCTCCATGGGCAAACAGGAGGCTCTAGGGAATATACAGGAGTCTCCAGAGAGCATATTGGAGGATGCAAGGGAATAATGCAGGATTCAAGGGTATACTGGAGGCTACATGGGCATATTAGAGACTTCAGAAGTATACAAGAGGCTCCAGCGGGTATAATGGAGATTCCAGAGAGTATACTGGAAGCTGCAGGGAATACTGGAGGGTGAAGGGGAATACTGGAGGCTTGAAGGGTATACTGGATGCTCCAGGGGTATACTGGAGACTTCAGGGGCAAACAGGAGGTTCCACGGGATAAAATGGAGGCTCCCGGTTCATACTGAGGACTCCATGGGACATACAGGAGGTTTCAGGGGCATACAGTAAGCTCCATGGCCATACTGGAGGCTCCAGGAGGTATACTAGAGACTTCAGAGTGCATATTGGAGGCTACAGGGGAATACTGGAGGGTGAAGGGGAATACTGGAGGCTTCAGGGGTATACTAGAGGCTCCAGGGGTATATTAAACGCTTCAGGAATATACTGAAGGCTCCAGTGGATATAACAGAGACTCCAGAGAGCATACTGGAGGCTGCAGGGGAATACTAGAGGCTCCAGGGACAAACTGGAGACTCCAGGGACATACTAAAGGCTCAAGGGACATATTAGAGACTTCAAGAGTATACTGGAAGCTATAGGGGGTATAATGGAGACTCCATAGAGCATACTGGAGGCTGCAGGGGATTACTGAAGGCTTCAATGGTATACTGGAGGCTCCAGGAGCAAATTGGAGGCTCCAGGGACATATTGGAGGCTCCAGGGGCATATTAGAGGCTTCAGGAGTATACTGGAAGCTCCAAGAGGTATAATGGAGACTCTAGAGAGCATACTGAAGGCTGCAGGGAATACTGGAGGCTCCAGGGACTAACTAGAGACACCAGGGGCATACTGGAGGCTCCTGGGGCATATTAGAGGCTTCCGGAGTATACTGGAGGCTCCAGGGGTTATAATGGAGACTGCAGAGAGCATACTGGAGGCTCCAGGGTAATACTGGAGGCTGCAGGGAAAACCTAGAGGCTCCAGGGGTATATAAGACGCTTCAGGAGTAAACTGGAGGCTCCAATGGGTATAATGGAGACTCCAGAGAGCATACTGGAGGCTGCAGGGAAATACTGGAAGCTTCAGGGGTATACTGAAGACTCCAGGGGCAAACTGGAGGCTCTAAGGGATATACTGGAGGCTCCAAGGGATATACTTGAGGCTCCAGAGAGCATACTGGAGGCTGCAGGGAATCACTAGAGGCTTCAGGGGTATACTGGAGGCTCCAGGGGCATACTGGAGTCTTCTGGGGCATAATAGTGGCTTCAGGAGGATACTGGCGGCTCCAGTGGGTATAATGGAGACTCCAGAGAGCATACTGGATCCTGCAGGGGAAAACTGGAGGCTCCAGGGAAAACCTGGAGGCTCCAGGGGCATACAGGATGCCGCAGGGGAAACTGGAGGCTCCAAAATATATACTGGAGGTTCCAGAGAGCATACTGGAGGCTGTAGGGGAATACTGGAGGTTCCAGGGGCATACTTGAGGCTCCAGGGACATGTTAGAGGTTTCAGGAGTATACTAGAGGCTCCAAGGGATATAATGGAGACTCCAGAGAGCATACTGGAGGCTGCAGGGAATACTGGAGTCTCCATGGGCATACTAGAGGCTCCAGGGGCATATTAGAGGCTTCAGGAGTATACTGTAGGCTCCAGGGGATATAATGGAGTTTCCAAAGAGCATACTGGAGGCTGCAGTGGAATACTGGAGGGTGAAGGGAAATACTGGAGTCTTCAGGGTTATACTGAAGGATCCAAGAGCATACAGAAGGTTCCAGGGGCAAACAGAAGGCTCCAGGAGATATACTGGAGGCTCCAGATAGCATACTGTAGGTGGCAGGGGAATACTGGAGGCTTCAAGAGTATACTGGAGGCTCCAGGGGCATATTGGAGGCTCCAGGGGCATATTAGAGGCTTCAAGAGTATCCTGGAAGCTCCAAGGGGTAAAATGGAGACTCCAGAGAGCATACTGAAGGCTGCAGGGGAATACTGGAGGCTCCAGAGACTATCTAGTGTCTCCAGGGGCATATTAGAGGCTTCAGGAGTATACTGGAGGCTACAGGGGTTATAATGGAGACTCCAGAGAGCATAGCAGAGGCTGCAGGGGAATACCAGAGGCCCCAGGGAAAAAACAGAGGCTCCAGGGGCATATTAAACGCTTCAGGAGTATACTGGAGGCTCCAGTGGGTATAATGGAAACTCTAGAGAGCATACTGGGGCTTCAGGGGTATACTGGAGATTCCAGGGGCATATCAGAATCTCGAGGGGATATACCGGAGGCTCCAGAGAGCATACTGGAGGCTGCAGGGAAACACTGGAGGCTTCATGGGTATCCTGGATGCTCTAGGGGCATATTAGAGGCTTCAGGAGTACACTGGAGGCTCCAGAGGGATATAATAGAGACTCCAGAGAGCATACTGAAAGCTGCAGGGGAATACTGGAGGCTCCAGGGACAAACTGATGACTCCAGAGGCATACTGAAGGTTCCAGGGGCATATTAGAGGCTTCAGGAGTATACTGGAGGCTCCAGGAGGTATAATGAAGACTCCAGAGAGCATACTGGAGGCTGCAGAGGAATACTGGAGTCTTCAGGGAAATATTGGAGGCTTAAGGGGTATACTGGAGGCTCCCGGTTCCTACTTAAGGCTCCATGGGACACACTGGAAGTTACAGGGGCATACTGGAGGCTCCAGGGGAACACTGATGGTTTCAGGGGCATATTGGAGGTTCCATGCAGTAAACTAGAGTTTCCAGAGGAATACTGGAGGTTCCAGGGGGTATAATGGAGGCTCCAGAGAGCATACTGGAGGCTGCAAAGGAATACTGGAGGCTCCAGAGACAAACTGGAGGCTCCAGTGGACTGCTGGGAATACTGGAGGCTTCAGGGGTATATTAGAGGCTCCAGGGGCATACTGGAGGCTTCAGGGGTAAACTGGAGGCTCCTGGGGATATAATGGAGGCTCCCGGGTCATACTGAGGACTTGATGGGATATACTGGAGGTTTCAGGGGCGTACTAGAGGCTTCGGGGGCATACAGGAGGTTCCAATGCGAATACTGGAGGTTCCAAAGGTATACTGAAGGCTAAAGGGGGCATAGCGGATGTTCCAATGGCGGCGCACTGGAGGCTCCAGGGGCATAATGAAGATCCATGGCCATACTGGAGGCTCTATGGGGTATACTGGAGACTCCAGAGAGCATACTAGAGGTTCCAGGGTCATACTGAGGGCTCCATGAGACAAACTAGAGGTTCCAGGGGCATTCTGAAGGCTCAAGGGAGCTTTATGGATGTTCCATGGGCATACTGAAGGTTCTAGGGGCATACTGGAGGTTCCAACGGTGTACTGGATGCCCCAGGGGCAAACTGGAGACTCCAGGTGATCACTGATGGCTTCAGGGGCATACTGGAAGCTCTATGGGGCGCACTAGAGTTTCCAAGGGCATACTGGAGGCTGCAGGGGAATACTTGAGGTTCCAGGGGTATACTAGAGGCTCCAGGGGCGTATCAGAGGCTTCAGGAGTATACTGGAGGCTCAAAGGGGTATAATGGAGACTCCAGAGAGTATACTGGAGGATGCAGGGAAATACTGCAAGCTCCAGGGACAAACTGGGGGCTCCGGGGCATACTGGACGCTCCACGGGGATATTAAAGGTTTCAGGAGTATACTGGAGGCTCCAGGGGGTATAATATAGACTCCAGAGATCATAGTGGAGGCTGTAGGTGAAAACTTGAGGCTTCAAAGGTATACTGGAGACTCCAGGGGCATAATGGAGGCTCCAGAGTCAAACTGGAAGCTCCAGGGATATACTGGAGGTTCCCGGGTCATAATGAGGGCTCCATGGGACATATTGGAATTTCCAGGGGCATACTAGAGCTTTAGAGGCATACTGGAGGCTCCAATGGGAATGTGGAGGTTCCAAAGGCATACTGAAGGCAAAAGGGGGCATTGTGGATGTTCCAATGGCGAAATGGAGGCTCCAGGGGCATCTTGAAGGATTCAAGAGCATACTGGAGTTTCCAGGAGCATACTGCAGGCTCCATGGGGAATACTGGAGGCTCCAGGAGCATACCGGAGGTTCCAAGGGCGTACTGGAGGCTCTATGGGCATACTGAAGGCTCCATGGGCCATACAGGAGGCTTCAAGGCATACTCGAGGCCTATGGGCATACTGGAGGCTCCAGGGAGTATACTGGAGACTCCAGAGAGCATACTAGAGGCTCCAGGGGAATCTTGGAGGCTCCAGGGGAATACTGATGGCTTCAGGAGCCATACTAGAGGCTCCATGGGGCATACTAGAAGCTCCATGATCATACTGGAGGCTCCAGGGAATATACTAGAGACTTCAGAGAACATACTGGTGGCTGCACGGTAATACTGGAGGCTTCAAGGGCATATTGGAGGCTCTAGGAGCATACAGAAGGCTCCAGGGAACACTGATGGCTTCAGGGGCATACTGGAAGCTCCATGGGGCATACTAGAGTTTTCAGGGGCATACTGGAGGCTGCAGGTGGTATAACGGAGACTTCAGATAGCATACTGGAGGCTGCAGGGGAATACTGGAGGCTTCAGGAGTATACTGGAGGCTCCAGGGGCATATTAGAGGCCTCAGGAGTATACTGGAGGTTCCATAGGGTATACTGGAGACTCTAGAGAACATATTGGAGGCTGCAGGGAAATAATGGAGGCTCCAGAGACAAACTGGAGGCTCTAGGGGCATATTAGAGGCTTCAGGAGTATACTGAAGGCTCCAGGGTGTATAATGGACACTCCAGAGAGCATAATGGAGGCTTCATGGGAATACTAGAGGCTTCAGGGGCATACTAAAGGCTCCAGAGGCATACTGAACGCTCCAGGGGCAAACTGGAAGCTCCAGGAATATACTGGAGGCTCCCGGGTCATACTGAAGGCTCCACGGAACATACTGGAGGTCCGAAGGGCATATATGAGGCTCCAGGGGATATACTGGAGATATCGGGAGCATATTAGAGGCTTCAGGGGTATACTGGAGTCTCCAATGGACATATTGGAGGTTCTAGGTACATACAAGAGGTTCCATGGGGGGGAGGGCATAGTGGATGTTCAAAGGGCGTACTTGAGGCTCCACGGGCACACTGAAGGCTCCATGTGCATACTGGAGGCTCCAGGGGGTATAATGAAGACTCCAGAGAGCATACTGGAGGCTGCAGGGGAATACTAGAGGCATCAGGGGTATACTGGACGCTCCAGGGGCATATTAGAGGCTTCAGGAGTATACTGGAGGCTCCAGGGGGTATAATAATGACTCCAGAGAGCATACTGGAGGCTGCAGGAGAATACTGGAGGCTTCAGGGGTATAATGGACGCTCTAGGGGATATACTGGAGGCTTCCGGGTCATACTGAGGGCTCCATGGGAAATAATGGAAGTTCCAGGGGCATACAAGAGGCTCCAGAGGCATACTGGAGGCTCCAATGGGAATACTGGAGGTTCCAAAGGCATACTGAAGGCTAAAGAGGGGCATAGTGGATGCTCCAAGGGCATCCTGAAGAATCCAAGAGCATATTGGAGTATCTACGAGCATACTGCAGGCTCCATGGCCCATACTGGAGGCTCCAGGAGTATACTGGAGGTTCCAGTAGCATACTGGAGGTTCCAAGGGTGTACTGGAGGCTCTATGGGCATACTGAAGGCTCCATGGGCCATACTGGAGGCTTCAAGGTATACTAGAGGCTCCATGGGCATAGCGGAGGCTCCAAAGGGTATACTGGAGACTCCAGAGAGCATACTGGAGGCTGTAGGGGATTACTGGAGGCTTCAGGGGCATACTGGAGGCTTCAGGGGCAAAGTGGAGGCTCCAGGAAATACTGGAGGCTTTAGGGGCATAATAGAGGCTTCCGGGGCACACTGGAGGCTTCAATTGGCATACTGGATGTTATATGGGCATACTGAAGGCTAGCGGGGCATACGGAAGCTCGAGGGGTGTACTGGAGGCTTCGAGGGGCATACTAGACGCTCGAAAGTCATACTGGAGGCTCCATGGAGAACACTAGAGGCTCCATGGGGCATACTGGAGGCTCCATGGGCATACTAAAGGCTTCAGGAGCATACTGGGTGTACGAGAGGCTCCTGGGTATATACTAGAGGCTCCAGGGCGCATACTGAAGCCTCCTTTGGCAAAAGACCCCAGGAGCATACTGGAGGTTCCAAGGGTGTACTAGAGGCTCCAGGGGCATACTGAAGGCTCCAGGATCATATTGAAGGCTCCATGGGCAAACTGGAAGCTTCAGGGTAAACCGGAGGCTCCACGGGACATACTGGAGACTCCAGAGAGCAAACTGGAGGTCACCAGGGGAATACTGGAGGATTCAGGGAAATACTGGAGGTTCCAGGGAATACTGATGGCTTCAGGAGCATACTGGAGGCTCCATGGGGCATCCTGGAGGCTCCGGTGGGCATACTGGAGGTTCCAGGAGCATACAGAAGGCTCAAGAGGGCATACTGGAGGTTCCAGCGGCATACTGGAGACCCCATTGTGCATACTGAAGGTTCCAGGGGCATAATGAAGCTTCAAGAGCATACTGGAGATTCCAGGGGCATACCAGAGGCTCCATTGGGAAAACTGGAAGCTGCAGGGGCATACAGAAGGTTCCAAGTGGCTTATTGGATGCTCCAGGGCATACTGAAGGCTTGAGGGGCATACTGGAGGCTGCAGCGGCATACTGGAGACTCCAGTGCATATACTGGAGGCTCGAGAGGCATACTGAAGGCTCCAGGAACATACTGGAGGACTCCATGGGGTAAACTGGAGGCTCCAGGGTCATACTGGAGGCTCCGAGGGCATACTGGAGACTCGAGAGAGCATACTGAAGGCTTCAGGGGCATACTGGAGGTTCCAGAGGCATACTGGAGGATCCAGGGGCAAACTGAAGACATACTGGAGGCTCCAGTGGGCATACTGGATGTTCCAGGGGCATACTAAAGGGTCTAGGAGCATACTGGAGGCTCCATGGGGCATACTTGAGGCTCTAGGGACATATTGAAGGTTCCAAGAGCATACTGTAGGTTCCATGGGCATACTTGAGGCTCTAGGGGATATACGGGAGGCTCCAGAGGCAAACTGAAGGCTCCATGGGGCATACAGGAGGTTCTAGGGACATACTGGAGGCTCCTGGGGCATACTGAAGGCTCCGGGGGCATCCTGAATGCTGCAGGGGCATACTGGAGGCTCTAGGGGCATACCGAAGGCTTCAGGAGCATACTGGAAGTTCCAAGGGTGTACTGGAGGCTGCAGGGGCATACTGAAGGCTCCATGGCCCATACTGGTGGCCTCAGGGCATACTAGAAGCTCCATGGGCATACTGGAGGCTCCAGGGAGTATACTGGAGACTCCAGAGAGTATACTGGAGGCTCCAAGGGGCATACAAAAAACAAGTCATCATAAGAGCTTTCCCCCCGCCTTCCATCACCCTGCTCACCCTTTTCCCTGTCACCAGCTGTTATCCTCACTATGAACCTGACCTAATGACTTCGTCTTGTATAACTCCCCCACCCCACCTTCCCTCTAAACCACATCCCCCCTTTCCCCCACTATGTAACTTTCCACCTTCAACCAACCCTTAAAATTCTCCCTTTACCCCTCCTATCCCCCCCTCCCCCGCGCCGCCAGGTCCACTAAATAGAGGGAAAATAAAAACTGTTTCCCGAGCACCTCACCCCCCACCCCCTCACTACTCCCCCCCCCCCACTCGCCTGGCTTTAACGAGTATGTTTTGACGGGAGAGGGAGACACTACCCCCCTACTCTCACCCAGGGAGAGGCACAACTCTCCCGGGTAAACACTCCGGAAAAACATATATAAAATAAGTGAGAAAAAATCCTCGCGGTGTTTTTAAGGGCTACAAAAATTATTCTCGCGCGTAAAAATTATTTAAAAAATTGAAAAATATTAATATGACCCTCACGAACATTACATATATATATATATATATTATATATATATATATATATATATATATATATATATATATATATATATATATATATATAT
>JAYMFT010402864.1:0-72011 GCA_038088735.1 Panulirus argus | reverse complement strand
ATCTCTCTTACCCTTACATTACTTACTCGATCAAACCATCTCACACCACATATTTTCCTTAAACATCTCATTTCCAACATATCCCCTCTACTTCATCCAGTCCATGGTTCAACCATTCCTGTTCTGAGGCCATTCAGGTAAGGGATCAAGCATATTGGGCTTGGAAAAACTCTGACCTCTGGCTCCCACTCTGCTTTAATCAGTGCCTGTAATCGCTGCAAGCGCATTATTCATGAGGCAAAGCATTCCTTTATTCAAAGAAAGTGCGATAACCTCTCTTCGTCATCCATGAATAGGTCTGTCTGGTCTTTAGCTAAGGGCATCTCTAACAACTTCAGTCTCTCTACCTTTCCCTCACTTTTCCATCCTGACGGTACTATAGCTGTCTCTACCTTTGACAAAGCAACTCTCTTGGGCTCCCATTTTTACTCTAACTCCACCTTGGATGACTCAAACATACCCTCACCCCCTGATGCTCTTACTAATCTTATGACTCTTCCTGTCATCTCTTTTTGGACTGTCCGAAAAGTGCTTCTTTCTCTGGACACAAGCAAGGCTCATAGTCCTGATGGCATCCATCCCCATGTATTGAAAGAGTGTGCCTCTGAACTTGCACCTTTGCTTGCTCGTCTATTCCGTTTCTGTTTAAAAACCAAAACTCTTCTTTCTCCTTGGAAACATGCTTTGATACATCCCATCCCTAAGAAGGTTGACCATTCATACCCCTCTATCGTCCTGTTGCTTTGACAGCTACCATTTCCAAAGTCTTTGAATCCTTCCTCAACTCCTATATCTTTAAACACCTCGAAAATCACTGTCTTCTCTCTGATCATCAGTGCAGCTTCAGTAAGGCGAGATCCACTAGTAATGTTCTTTCCTATCTCACTAATGTCTGGTCATCATCCCTGAAAGATTTTGGGGAGTCACATGTAGTGGCTCTTGACATATCTAAGGCTTTTGACAGGGTATGGCATCAAGGTCTCATCTCTAGACTCCCCTCTTTTGGCTTTCCTCCCTCATTTTGTTTCTTGATATTTAGCTTCCTCTCTGACCGATCTATCTCTGTGGTTTTTGATAGATCAGCCTCCCCCTTTTCTCCATCAGCAGCTGTGTCCCTCAAGGGTCTGTCCTGTTCCCTACACTTTTGCTCCTTTTTTTCAACGAGTTTCTATCTTCCACAAAAAATCCAATGCACTCATACGCTTATGACTCAATGCTGCATACATCCATGTCCTTCAATTCTGCCCCCTCTTCTCTCACTTGATCTGCATCTCTCCTTGACACAGCTTCTACGATAAACTCAGACTTGGACAGGATATCTCAGTGGGGTACATAAAATCTAGTTAAGTGTAATGCCTCCATGACCTAATTTCTACCCATCTCTCTATTGAAAACTCCTCAAAACTCTCGTCTATCCTTTGATGGTTCTGTAATTCCACCTCTTAACTTAATGAATATAGTTGGTATTACTGTAACATCCACTCTTTCTTGGAAACCCCACATTATGGGAATAGCTAAATCTGCCTCCAAGAAACTGGGTGTCCTGTTTAGATGTCGTAACTTTTTCTCTTCTAAACAGTTGCTCCGTTTATACAAGGGATTCGTCCCTGTATGGAGTACTGCTCCCACATTTGGGGTGGTTCCAGCTCTGTTTCTTACTTTACAGAGTTGAGTCGAAAGCTGTCCGATTTATGAACTGTCCCCGGCTAACTTCCAAACTTGACCCCCTTACCCTACGCTGCAATGTTGGTTCACTTTTCCTCTTCTATAGGTATTACTTTGGCTTTTGTTCCCGAGAGCTGACTTCTTGCGTGCCCCACCGCTAGCTAGACCACGCAATATTCGGCAAGCTGCTGCGTCACATCATTATTGTGTGGGCATCGGCAACTCAAGGGTGTGCAGTTTTGATAACTGCTTCTTTCCTTACACGTTGAATCTTTGGAACTCTCTACCTTCTCATGTCTTTCCCAATAACTATGACCTGGCTCATTTCAAAAGATGGGTCTTTCACTTTCTCAGAAATTCGTAAATGCTTTCCTTTTTTTCGCGTTTCTTAATTCTATTTTTCAATGGGGCCCGGCCTTGATGTGAACTTTTGTCCGTGACTGGATCCTTCAACATAAAATGAAAAAAAAAAAATATCCAGGTCTGGGGTGGACGACGGCATATTCTCCATCCATTTAATCACTACCATAAAGTAGACGCACTTTATGTATGAGCGTGTAGCCTCTGAGCATTTCCCCTCCGCTGTTAGACTAAAGTACTGAGCCCTGGGACGCTTCCTGTCCCACTAGATGGGAGGAGGTCAATCCCTAAAAGGAATTAATTCACTGGGTCTCAGGTGATCGCTTGAAGAAGGCAAGGCACGGTAGGTGTTCAAGCGCACGTTACACTCGTTTTTCATAGTGTGCGGTAATATGTGAGGCGTGGCATATCTGGGTACGCCCCCTGTCTGGAGACTCATTCACGCAAATGACAGACATGCTGTCAGATGAGTACTGGCAGCCGAGTTTGAAGTATTTGTTAGTAAGCGGAATTGGCTGCACGTCCCGTGATGTATCGAGTTTATTGATGGAACTCAGACTGCAGCACCTGAGCCTCTCTTGACGTAGTGCTGTGTACGCTGACCCTGAGATGGACCTTATCAGCGGCTGACGAATGTCAGGTGAATTAGTCTTGTAATCGTCCAGAGGCTAAGGTCAGCAGCAAAGGCCGTGTTGGTATCTAAAATGGCTTGCAGTAACGCGCATCAACAGTCGAAGGGAGTAAACCCAATACACACAAGGTATGCAGTATTGCCCCACACCAGAGGGTTGACGAGGAGGCGCGGGAGAGGCAGATGGTCGTAGTGTGGGAGTTCTGGGAGTTCACTTCGATGGTCGTAGTGTGGGAATTCTGGGAGTTCACTTCTGGGAAACTTAATTGTGTGCATTAGGTTAATAGTATATAGCGTCTCATGGAGAAGGTGGGCAACCTACGCCTCAGATGTCTCTCCTACATACAAATTAGCGATACATTGAGATGCCTCTGTCAGCAAAGCTGAGGCTGTGATGGAATATCCTCACAAGCACTGGGGAAAGTTTCTACTGTTATGCTGAGAATAACAGTAAATGCAGATAGTATCTTCTGATTCATTCCCATACGTTTGCTGAGTGTGGTCGTAATCCTTCACGTGAAGAACAAAATCATGGACCAAGCAAATCTGTAAATTACAAAGCCGTAGCAGTACCAACAATAGCACAAAATCGTAGAGTTTTTTGTCTTGTATGGACTAATAAGGCTTTTATGTGTCTACCATAGATCATCACTTCAGTTAAAAAAAAAGTCTCGTAGCTGAAAAGTGATTTCAGAAAAATGTCTTGAAAGGAGTTACTGACGACTTAAACACCGAGGCTGCCCTGTATCCCTTTGTGTCTTAGACACAAAACAAGCTTTTAATTTTGCGATTTTATAAAACAGTTTCTTCCAGACTATTGAATGAAGGTTCCGAAATGTCTTATAAATCTATTGCCTAAGTCTTTTCCACAAGAGTTTACTGTCCAGCAGGTCAGAGTTACCTTGGAGATGAACAAGTGCTCTTAATTAAGAGATCGGCCGGCTTGGCAAACTCTCTTAACACTTGAAACCTGCTCAGGGCTTCACTGAGAAGCCACTAGTGTTGTGTGATGGACAGTACTCGATCACTTGGCTAATATGATCCCAACACACCAACTCACCATCGGTGACGTGACTCTACGAGTGGACCCAAATGAGAATAGATTCCATGACTCGTCACGTACTCTCCATTTGATGTGAAGCCTCCACTCCAAGACCTCCTACAGCTGGGAGTGGCTTGTAAACAGATCGTCGTACTTGTAGATGATTCTTGTTCCTGACGCAGAAATGTACTTTACAATCTACACAAAATCTGCCCATTTAAGAGTCACTCCATCCGTGATGCCTTCACAGATCTCGTTATAGCCATTCCAAACCTAGATTGGAAATGTAGCTCAGGTAGTTATCTTTCCTCCCTTATACAAAAACTGAATTAAGGAAGCCTAGGGATCCGTAAGAATACTATGTGAAGCTTACGTGATGTGGGGGAAGTTTACAAAAGGACATTGTTTGGGGATTTCGCGGAAGTGTGTGGCACCTTAGGTACAGGCCATGGAAAAGGGAGGTACAGCTGGGTGGAATGAAGATTTCACCCCTGCGCTGCGAATAAGAGGGAAACATATCTCTTCCCCTAGAGTAACTTAGGAATATGAAAAGAAAAGATTTTATCTATCTGTTTTACTGGTATTATGAGCAGAGTTGTTCTACCTGATCACAATATTGTAAAATACGTTTGAATACTATAAGGAGGCACAGGGGGCGTAACATGTGCCAGTCAGTGTTGCCAGACGTATAAATAACCACTGCGTTTTTCTCCCTTCTGTCAATAATTAGATTATTTTTGTACGCAACTTTCAGAGTCTGTATTAGCACAAATTACTTAAACAGAAACACCAGTTTTGCTTTAAAAATTTAAGAAATTCTGAATGAAAAAAAAAAACGTAAACTCCTAGAGTTTACTTTCCTTTTGCGACAGTGGGATTTCATACTTCTCCCTCTGATACCT
The DNA here is from genome assembly GCA_038088735.1 of Panulirus argus. Taxonomy (NCBI): domain Eukaryota; kingdom Metazoa; phylum Arthropoda; class Malacostraca; order Decapoda; family Palinuridae; genus Panulirus; species Panulirus argus. The sequence goes on along the minus strand of JAYMFT010402864.1, from coordinate 67,411 downwards.
AGAGGGTCACTAAGCCCTTCGGCCATTTCGTTTTCTTTCAACTGGCTGAGGCTCACGGCCTCTGGCAACTTTCTGTCACCATGCTAACGAAACTGGTGCCATTAAAAAGATGCCAGGTTGAAGAGATTAAGAGGCCCGAAAGTAAGGAACCACAGCGAAATGGTAAATGAAGAAAAGTTGGGGTCCGCAGCGAAAAGTACGTGATGAGAGAGGAGTGAAATAGAGTCTTGAGGGAAAGACTGAATCTGCTTGAGAAGGGTGGTGCATGGCTGGCTAAAGTGTAGAATATCAAGTCATGAATTGAAACTTTGAAAAGAAAAAGGGAAATTAAGCAATGTTCTTAGGCAATCGAAGGAAAATGGTAAGGTCTATACGTAGATAGCAACGCACTCCCTGCGTCACTACGAAGCCCTCCTCTCACAGCTGTAGTTATAGTCCACATGCCCCCCCCCCTCCTGTGATGGCGGCTTCATAGGTGTTTACAGCCATAATTCACATCCCAGATGGTGTAAATGACCTTGGCGACTGGCGCAACCTTAGAGTTGCTCTACAGCCTTTCTTGCCCCGCAGTCGTAATTCACACCACTGATGGCGTTAATGACCTTACCGTCGGTCCACAGCCCTTCCAGCTCACAGTCATTGTTCACACCAGATGGCATGAATGACCTTAGTGTCTAGCACAACCTTAGGGCATCAGGTGCAGTACCTTATGGGTCTTACAAGCCGTGTGCTGCCTCCACGTCGTTCTCTTCCAACTACGGGCATCAAGTCGCGCGTAGTTTTCCTTTTTATTTAAGCTTAGAGGGCTTTTGATTGGAGTATGCTTTGCCCATGCCATATCTGTCAGTATTAGAAAAGGAAAAGTATTCAGAAGACTTCTATTAGACCATGGAGTCTGTGCTCACTTACAGAGATAAGAAAAAAAATCAGCCACTGAATCTTTCTTCGTAAAGCTTCTTTCTGAAACAAGCTTGCAAACCACTTAAAACAAGGCACTTACAAAACCATCGTTGGATTCCTGTCAACCACAAACACTCACCATTTACACAACAAAACAAATGCTCATCTAATGCAATCCCAGGTCAATGCCCTCGGCTCTCAGTTCTTTGTAATAACACAAGACCCTTCCCAGGCAAACCACTCCATAGATAACCACAATCCTCGAAGTATAAATAAAAGCTTACATCTACTTCACACTTCAACAACCTATATTCACAGATCCCCTCACCCTCATCAAACACAACACTGACATAACACATACATACCTAAATGACCCGACAAGCACAAAGTAACTGCCCTTCCAACCCAGTCTTAAACGCCACCCCACCAGAAGTCACCCATCTGAAACCACACTTCCTGAACATACACGGGTTACACTTTCTGCATCTACACTCTGAACACCAACTATGTGTGTGTGTGTGTGTGTGTGTGTGTGTGTGTAAAAGAACACGCTTCTTGAATGTCATCAGTGATGGAATGAGACTTAAGGTCAAGATCATGAAGGACCTAAGGTCATTTCTGCATTCTGGTAATGAAGCATTAACACATGACATCACCCATTATTCCTGTCCATATCATCATGAAAATCCGCACATACGTAGAAATTTTGGGTGTAGGTACTTCCGATTCTGGGTAAGGTTCTAAACTACGCACATTTTGGACAGAGCTTAGGTATGACCTGAGGAAGATTAGGGGAAAATTGAGAAAGATGTAAGGAGGATTAGGATAAGACCTGGGGAGGTTCTGAAGACTCCAGGAGAACCTGGGGAAATTCTGGGAAAGACTTGTGAAACTGATGGGGAGCGTTAGGAAGACCTAGGAATGACCTGATGAAGATTTTGGAAAGATTTTGTAAGGTTTTAAAGAACGCACATTGGCCTTGAAGGCTAATTGGAGGTCACTATAGGCTACACAAGGGAAGACATGAGCAGAACCTAAGGACGACCTGAGGAAAATATGTGGAAAAACTGAAAAAGATATGGGGAGGACCTGGATTGCTGTTGTGCTTTGGGCAACACTTTTTGTGTTTATGAATTGTATCTTATTGGCATGCTTTTTGCGTAAACTAAAACATCTATCATTAATGGAAGGAGATTGAATTCTTTGTGATCATAATGACTATCAAGACTTGAGGAAAAATCCTGAACAAGAGGAATCCATTTCAATACACTACATTTCTTATGCCAGGACTCTAATAATGACCACATTCTGATATGAACATGCCATCTCATACATGACTCTTGTTATTATTATTATTATTATAATGATTATCTTGAGGAAATTCAGAAATGGTATTCCTTAAAATTATTACAAATGATACTGTTCCGATGAAAACAATAACAAACCTGACGATCAGAAAGAGGAGAAATCTATTCATAGGTTGATATTTATCCACTTTTTCCAGACAGAAAGAAAAGTGAGACAAGTGAAAATTGATACAATCAAAAAGCCTTTCAGGAGTGGTATAGGTATAAAAGTCTGTTTTATCTCTGCATCTCTATTAACTTTGAATACTGAGTTTTTTTTTCTGTAATACTTAGGAAAGAGAACTAAATGGGCAGTTGTAGGATATGAGTTTGAGCATTGTATTTTGTTTAACGATACTAGATAATGCTGTCATGTATTGTATTACAGTCTTCTACTTATGTATTATTATACTGTATTGTGCTTTTTTGACAATTTTATGTAGATTACGATGAAGTAAAGGGGAGGCCATGTTCCTTGGGGAGATTTCTGATCGTAAGCTTCTCAGAAAATATTAATGAAAGATCAAGAAACATATAGTGCAGCACAGATACATTATTGACATAGGTATCTGAATATAAATGACACACACAGTATTGTATTTAACTCAATACAGTATGATTTAAATAACACCCAGAGTAGATAAGAATATTGCATTTCAAGGCTGCATATGGTGGGAAAGGCATGATGAAGCTATGTAAATGAAGGGTTAGGAATGACTGGCTTTTCATGTAAGGATGAATTTCTTGAAGAATGTATCTGGAAAATGTTGAACACTTTTGTTGTTTCTAAGTAGCCATAGTACTTAATGTGATTATCTAAACTTACACCAAGGCCAATTTTCTTCTTACATTTCTGATTGAGAGAGGTACTAAAACTTACTTGGGCACTTTCTGCTCATAGTTTTTAGGGGTTTGAGTAAGTTAAATGCAATTCCACTGGGTAAGAATACATGTTGTAACACCATCATATACCCCACATGAATTATATTGCTTGCCTTGGCAGATGCTGCTGCCTGCTAGCAAATGTTCTCTCATCAAAGTGATTGCCTGGAATTGCTGCATATGGTTTTTGAAATTCATGAAAAATGTTGGGTTAACATTATTGTAAAAGTAGATGAAACACTTTTAGAAATTAAGAGAATGTATGACAGTCTTGCTTGATAGCTGTGAAAATTTACCCTATTTTCATTGTCATATAAATAAGTGGATAAGATTGACTTTATGTTTGCACTGCTTTTTAACTATGGTTGTTTACATATAGATTTTGTGCACTGTGCATGTTCAGTCACTTCCAGCAGACTGTCTTCAGTATGTGATGTGATTCAGTAAACATAATTATTTTACCTACTAGTACATTAATTAACCCCATGTATTCGTCAGTCCTTATAGCTATCCCTAATAGAAACTCATATATTGTCATGGGAGAAAATTCCTTGATCCCAGTTACACTTCCATAGTCTCATTTCACTCCAAATACAGTATACTATTTTGGGGAAATAGAATTGTTTATCTTCTTAAGTGTTTAGATTATACCATTGAACTAAACAATTACTTTGGGAACACATCAATATCATAGTAATAATAAGTCTTTTATGCATTGTAGGTGCTGGATAATCTAATAGAGCATTGAAACTACACCATCTGGGAAAATATTATAAACTCACTGACTGAACCAACTAGAACACCTTCAAAATGGTAAGTTTCTTTCATTAATGTATGCTTCAATTTTTTTAGTTGATGTGATTATACAAAGGACTGAGTATCCTTGTTTAGAGTACCAGTACTGCTCTTACATCTATGGCAGTTCTAGCATTGCATTCTTAATTCATAGAGGTGAACCTAAAGTAAACTTACTCATCACCTTTCACAGTTGGTCAAAACTTGACCAACTTGTCCTCCACTGCAATATGGTTTTCTTTTCCACATCTATAGAGAGTCCTCCAGTTTCTTCTCTTAAGAGCTGACTTTTTTTGATACTTTAAGATACTTAGAGTGCAACGAGGTTAGTATTAGGATAACAGTGGGAGTAAAATACCTAAGACAAGTTTTAAGCTTGTTGGTATCAGATGAATCTTTGTCCAAAAGGCATGTATCAGATATGATTATATATGGTGGTACTGTACAGTGTAAGTAAGATCAGGAAAGATTAAATGGAAACATCTTTGTTCAGTTGGGTGTCTCAAAGAAATAAGAGGTTAGAAGTAGCTAAGGTGTATTCAGCAGAGGAAAATGTTTTTTCAAGTCGATGAACTTTGTTAAAATGAATAGAGAAAGAGGAAAGACTCTCAGAGCAGTCAGAGAGTTGAAAGATGCTAGTACACCTGCTGTGTAAGGTCATCCTTTTGTCATCAGCAGAGTACCCATGAGGCCTGGAGATTATTAGCATTGCAGTGTTGGTATCAGGAGAGGGTCATATCCATTGATCAGCGCATAAGGTTTTGATGCCACGTGAGTGGAAGGGGAGATGAGTGATGGGGTATGAGGGCGTTTGTCATGCACATAGATTAGGAACCCTGTTCATTGCAAAGTACATGTAATATTAGTAGGAATGAGGGGAAATGCTTTGAATAGGTATCCATTACTTGTTTTTATTTGAGAGCTTATCGAAGTGCAGCAAAAGAGAGTTTGGGCAAGAGGATGATACTGAAACCACTAGTTTTATCCCAGTATGCTTTCTATACGATGTCATCAGTGAGCTAATGCCTGCCAGACTCCTCTACTGTATTCCATGTGGGTAAAGCAAGGATATGTAATTCCCGTCTGTAAATTACTGTGTGTCCTGAGAGCCTATAATTTTGTCCCATCTTCACATGCTACAACATCTCTCCAGCTTGGCTTCTTTATGTAGATCTCATCAGTATAGTAGTGCACAAATACAGGAAAATTTTTAAAATGTCGCTGAAATTACCTTTAATTCACACAGGGTGAGCGTAAGGGTGTCAACAAGTATTACCCACCGGACTATGATCCAAGGAGAGGAGGCCTTAACAAATTTCAGGGCACCCATGCATTACGAGAACGTGCCCGGAAATTACACCTTGGTATCCTTATTATTCGCTTTGAGATGCCATACAACATTTGGTGTGAGGGTTGCAACAAGCACATAGGAATGGGTGTTAGGTATGTAGTTTATTGCAGTAATACTGAACAGGATTTTATACCCAAAATTCATATGTATGTTTCTGTATCCACACATTTGATGGAAAGTAGTGTTGCTTGTTTAAGATGAAGTGTTTTTTTGTCTCTCATTTTGCATAAACAAATTTACAAGGGAGTTCCCAAAAATTAGACAAAGAGAGGCCTATCACTTGTCTCTCTTCTCCAGTATAGAAGAGAATAAGATGAGTCATTTCATATGAAGGAAATAGTAACTGCTCAGTTAGACTCTGAATCTAGTGCCCCAGGGGAAGATGAAGTATGTTATGATATGTTAATATATCTTGAAGCCTCCATAGATTTCTTGTTAGATTTGTTTAACCTAATATTGATGCTAACTGGACTCCCATGTAGTTGGAAGATTACCCTTATTATTGCCAATCTTAAGGCAAGTGAAGTATCTACTATTGCTACAATCTATAAACCAATTGCACTGACTAGTTGTCTTTGCAAGTTAATGAGGAAAAAAAAATTATCATAGATTGGTTTGATACCTTGAAGGAAATGATTATATCACTTCATTCCAATCTGGTTTTAGAAGGCTTTGATGTTCTGCAGACTTCCATTAAGGATATCATGTTACATTCAGAAAGGATTTACTAATCATCATCATACAACAACAATGTTCTTTAATTTAGAGAAAACCTGTGGAGATGTGGTTTCTTAAAGCAACTCCACAAGATGGTCCCTTGAGGTAGACTATTTAGGTTTTCCAACAGTATTTGAATGACAGAGGTAAAAGTGAGGGATGGTAATGTGTGCTATGAGGATTCCCAATAATGAGACATAACATACTTTGACAGGTATATAAGTAACTTTCTGAAAGGGAAACACAGCTTTATAGGAATAAAAAAGGTATGTTTAATGTAGCAAGACAGAAATATGAGAATTTCTTGTCCTTATGTAGAAGTAATTTTCAGTGTCTTTGTTCCTAAATGTTCCTGTATTTCCAGATATAATGCAGAAAAGAAGAAAGTTGGAATGTATTATTCAACACCCATCTACCAGTTCCGAATGAAGTGCCACCTTTGTGACAACTATTTTGAAATCAAAACTGATCCAGCGGTTAGTTTGATTCTGACTAAAAGCAAAATTTTTATGAAATCTATGCTGTTTTTACTTACTTGTTTAAACATATTTTTAGTGGCTATTAACTTTCATTTTTTACGTGTCTTTGTTGGCTCCAAAATATTTGTAATGGTTCTTCACAAAACATCCAGGTAAGACTCTTTTTTAGAAATTTTGCTCATTTATTAGGCTACATTTTCTTGCTACTGGAAATAGTACAGCCTACTTAGGCTGCAGGAGCCTTTTAGAAAGGTCCTGGGTAATGTATTTTTCATTACTCATTATTTTTCAGTAATATCATCATCTGCAAACATAGTCAGGGATAGTTTGAGGCTCTTTAGCAAGTTATGTACTTATATCTGGAATAGCAGTGGCCCCTAGACTGTACTTTGTGGAAAATCACTGGTTTGTTGTACTCATTTTGAAAAGGTACCTTTGGAATACACATATGTCTTCAGCACCATTGTTTAATTTTCTTGTATTCCTATCAGTTTTAGGACCCTACTTTTTCTTGTTTGATATATTCAGTCAGATACTAAAAGTTATTAGAATTGCTAGAGTGTAATTAATGCATAACCAGTTTGACGAATTCTTAAGATGTTTGAAGCACTAGTGGTAGATTCATGTTTATAGAATCTTCAGTGATTTATGCAGATAAAATCTGCATTGATTTATGATGATTGAAAGAATCTTGAATTACTCCTCTCTAAATGAAGGAAATAGGCTGACCGATCAAACTTAAACAGGTAAATTTATCATAACTTCCTTGTTTGTTACAGAATTTAGATTATGAAATAGTAAGTGGAGCTAGAAGGCAAGAAAGACGATGGGATCCCACAGAAAATGCACAGGTTGTTCCAGAGGACAAAGAGGTAAGCATTGAAAATTAGATGCTAGCACTGCTAAAAGCTGAGCAGTTTGCTTGATATGATACATGAAATCAGACAGTTTTCCTAATTATGTATTAGGAGCTTTAGATTGGTAAACTTCATTTTCCCAAGCACTCATTCCTTCTCTGTAAATATGATACCTTATCAATCACAGATTTTTCACGTTTAAAAAGGCTGAATCTACAGGTCACACGAAAAATGGCTGTGGATGCCATGTATAAATTAGAGCATGGTGTTGGTGATAAGGCTAAATCCCAAGAAGTAGATCCAGTGTTACAGGAACTAGAAGAGTTTCAAGCAAGACGTTGGCATGATGATTACGCTTCCAACAGAACTCTTAGGGCAGCTATGAGGGTGAGCTTTTATTTTTACATTTTAACTCAATCCAAATGTACACCTAACAAGTTGTCATGCTTCCAGAATGTCTTATAGAAATTTATTTATCATATGAGTGCATGATAGCAATAAAGAGTAATGGTATGATGCATTTATCATTCACAAGGGCACATCTGCTTCTTCAGTACTGCTGGGTGAGTCAGGGATTTATTTTCAGTCCTGCAGTTCTCAGGAGTATATGGTCTAAAAATTTGTCTGGATGTTAGACTGCAGTAGAAGTGGAACATTTTAACAGATTCATCGTTAAAGATGGACTGTCATAATGACTTCTTTTATGGATAACCCATGTTGATAGTTACATGCTAGTTCTTGAGGTTTCTTATCAAGTGAAGTCAGTAGGATTCTTAGAAAAAAGGACCAGACTCCAAACTTATTTGACATTGGGTTGCTCTGTCCGCCAACCTGTTGACATGGCCATAACATGATGTTCAGAAGATTTCTCTACATTGCATATTTTTTTGAGCTCATAACACCAGAATAGTATTCCAAAGTCAATGAAGAAAAATATACTGCCTGAAAGGTAATTCAAAAGTAAAATAATTAAGACGTGGAACATGCAAATTGCTTGTTGAATAAGAAAATTAATTGATAATTTTTTTTTTTTTAGTACCTTTATGCTGCCTTGTTTGGAACAAACAATGGAAACATGATGAAGTGTAAGAAATTTTAACATTTTCATGAACTTTTTATACTGATTAATTCTTAGATTTTAAGAACCATAAGGAAGGCATTGATTTTAACCAAAAGTAAGTCAGACCTTTTCCTGCTTGTTCATTACACAAAGTAATTTGAAACTCAAAATTCATCCTCATGACCCATATGAAATTGCAGGTCTTGGAGTGTTCACTAAAACTTAATACAATTTTTCTTGTAGTCAGTTTTAACAGAAGAGTGAAGGACTTTTCTGTGTTGTTTTGGAAGAAAGTGGAGCTGAGACTATCCTATTTTTTCAAGCTTTATGTATTAAAGTACATGTATGAAAATGTCACTAGTTTGTTTTCTGTGCTTGTACTGAATAACTTTTAGACTTGTTTAAAATCATTCAGTGGATAAAAAGTTCCATTTCCAACTCCAGAGTAGCACATCATTACTGAGCCACAGTTATATGAGAGTCAATTGATTTTCATTTGCCTAATGTATAAACTGAGGTATTGAAATATCTTACTGAGATGTGTGGATATGATATGGCTGTAAAAAAGCTAGCTTCTGCCATATTAGCATGTCTTTCAAGTGCTAGGAATACCTTCATGATGTTTTCCTTGATTTGCTTTTAGGTGTCAAAATTGGCTACCCCCATCTTGCTCTTTTTTCTGATTTTACTTAGACGAAATTGATGCAGTCCTCTTTAGTGGGTGTATAGACCTAATCTTTCCACACACAACCTATTTTTAAATGTAACTAGTCACTGATTACCATACTTTTGTTCAGGTAAAGCGTATGGAAGCTCAGACTCAAGCAGCAAGGGATGCCTCATATCATTTACCTGTTCCTCTTTTGCCAGCAAATGAAGAAGATATTAAAACTGCCAAATTACTACAGTTTACCCAGGTATGACTGTTTTCATTCATATTGCTGATTACTGTGGAGGTTTGGCCATTTCAGTGGTAGAGAGTGTCTAAGAAAGAACAGAGGTGATTAGACTAGTATGACTTACTGAGTTTGTTTTGAGGGATTGAAAAGTAGCAGTGGGCTCACCAGTTTCTCTTGAGAAATATTTGGTAGCTTCTAAGCTTGGGTGATAGAAGGTCAAAAATAGTATAACTTTAAGCATTTGATGCATGCTTAAATCTCCCTGATTCAGAACCTTACCTTCCATAACCACTTTTGGAAAAGAAGGAGGGAGACCCTCTTTCGTCCCCAGATTTGTCAGCAGTTCTCTTTACAGGAATGGATCAGCCCTGTGTACATCTTATATTACTGCTTTGTGAGAAATTTTCTTTATACTTAAATAGATATTTTACAAACCTTACTTTAGAATGACCAGTATTATATTTTTGCAAATTAATATTCTTGTTTGAAATTTTTTCTGAAGAATGCATTTGTTTCTCTTGCATGATGCTCAGATCAAAATGCAGAGTTATTTTAAACTGTTGTTTTGTCTTTGAAACTGATAAGTGTAAGGGATGGACTATAGTCAAAGTATTAGGGAAGAATTTGTATGTAGCATCCAACTTTTAATGTGGGAAACAGCTAATGACTATATAGGTGAAGAGTGCATTTACTTAAGAATTTCATTCATGACACCTTTAAACTTTCACACATGTTTTGAGTAAGCAATGAATTTTCTTCCTGCATTAGCGTACGTGTATATTTACTGTCACAGAATTTGTTGCACATCTAGTACCTCATTGTACTGTTCGTACTGCTCTAGGTTGCTTTTATTACTTTTTATCAGAAAGTATATATCGTTTAGTGAAAGACCTTCCTACTCTTTCTGCGTTCATGTTCTCCATGAAGTTTCTCAAATTTTTATCATTTTCTGAGGTAATGATTGTTTTTTCTAATTTCAGGCAAAGTCATCAGATCAGCTTCAACAGGAGAAGCGAGCAGTCATAGATGCCCAATCAGTGTTTGCCAAGCTCAGGACAAAAAAAGTTCCACAGACAGCTAAAAAAGCATTTGCTCATCAGTCACTTAAAGATATTGTCACTAATTCACAAAAGAACTTCAACAATTTCAAAACTAATTTTGGTTCACAGGCTCTAGGGATCATACCAAGGAAAGTGGGTATACAGAACTCTTCTGAAAAGTTAAATGATGAATCTGAAAAAGAGGTAAAATCAAGTACTGAACTGAGAGATTCATCTTTTGTGGAAAATAGTTTATCCTCTGTTTCTCCTGTTTCTTCAAGTGATTCCCATAAAACACCCAAAGACTCTGCAGAGTATAACACAACACACCATGCAACTGCACACTGTAGCTCTTCATCCAGCAGCACAGATCATTCAAGCAGTGTAATTGATTCAGAAACACAACAAAGCATAGTACAACAGGCTCCTGAAAACTCAACTTGTGCTAATACTAACAGAGTGCAGTGCCTTGTAAGTTATGATTTAAGTGCAAGTGAGAGTGATGATAGCCTTCTCTGAAAAGATTTTGCTCTTTTGTAATGCAATGGGTGCTCAATACTTGCATGTTTTTCATCTTAAAGTAGATTGATCTTTTGTTGGAAAAGATATCTGTCTCATAAAACCTTTAGTTGCTGAGGAGTAGTGAAAATCATGCCTCGGTAAGAGAAACAGACTTCCTTAATTGAAATCCTATGTAGGTATTGGTGAAATATGTTTTTCTTTTGTCACCAGAAGTTATATAGATAGGCAAACAAAGGATGAAGTTGGTTATAGAAATGTCAACATTGTTAAAGCACACAAATGTGCAGATATATAATGTTATTGATGTATTCTATGTGTTATTTTGTACAAATCAGAAAATAAAATTCAAGATTTGTTTCATAAATTCTATAAAATATGAGTCCTCTGAATTTTTTAAATCATGTAATTGAGAGGTATTCTAGGGAAGAGGGTGTACAGTATACTTGTATTATGTTCTTCTCCACCTTTGCTCTTCCCCTAATGTATAGTCCTTTTCATATTTTTTTTTAGTCCAAGCAAGCAGTGATTCCTATAGTCAGTGATATGCTGACCAACTCTTTGAGTTATTATTATAGCTGTTGGTAGGTCTTTGACACTTGAAGATATGGAAAAGGTTAGTAAAAAGTGCCTTTGTCTAACATTCTTTTAAGACACTTGGTTTTGAATAAAGAAAAGGCTTGCATGAGACAGATAAATAAAGTACGACTTTTGTTAACTAGACTTCAGTCAGCTAGGATTAATAAGAATAATGAAAAAGTAGTACAATGCAGAAAAAAAAGAAATACAAAATTCGCTAGTCTCCAAGAATTTATTCATGTGTAAATATACAGAAAGATATGCAAATAAATTTTACAAATGATGCATAACAAGACTTTACAGCAAACCCTCTTAAGGCCAAACCTGTAGAAAAAAAAGCTTCTGGTGTTTTTGCACAGAGCTAACATCTTTTCAGTGGTAGAATAATTACCCCTTTATTACTATACTGCAGTTTTACTAGGAACAAAAATGGAGTTGCTCAGGAAGGGGAGTGATAGTGTTGTTTATTGGTTAGTCAGGCTATTTAACATTTGTATGGCACAGGATGAGATGACTGGGGCTTGTCAGAATGCATGTATAGTACTCATATATAAAAGAACAGGGTACAAATGTAAATGATATAATTACAGAGGTACAGTATAAAACTGATGAGTATACCTGGTAAGGTGTATGAGAGTGAAAATTGAGAGGGTTTTGGCCAGCACAGAACACCTGACTATGGGGGAGTTCTCTAGCTTCAGGAAGGTTAGAGGGTATGTGAACTAGTTGTATGTTTTGAAGAGTCTGTGAGACAAATATTTGGAGGAGCAAATTTATTATGGACCAGGAGAATATATATGATTGATTTCATAGAGAGACCTTGAGGAGGTTGCTTCAAATATATGGGGTGAATGGAAAGTTACTAATTGCATTGTGGAGATTTACTGGTGATTAAGTCATTTTTCCAAGTACAAAGGGAAGAGGATGAGTTGTTCTCAGTGAAGATTGATTTGCGCAAGGATGTGTGATGTCACTGGGGTTCTTTAATCTGTAGTGAAGAGAGAAAATACCAAAGTCTTAGAGGAATGAGTCTGTGGTATGCTGGATGTTAGTTTGGATATGATAGGTTAATCTGTTGCTGTTTGCAGATGACATGGCTTGAGGAAAACACTCCAAGGAAAAGCTACAGAAACTGATGATAAGAGTCTGGGAGTAAGAAAAGAGAAAGTTGAGTGTAAAAATATACAAATTTAAGGTGATAAGTTTTGGTTGTGGATAGGAGGCTGTGGTTTTGGTGCATTGCACATGACAGATAGAGAATGGAGCAAATGTGGCATTTCTTCTGTTCCTTGCACTACCTCAGTAACCCAAGAAATGTTGGACAATTATATATAGCTGGGGTACCAGCGAAACTTGTCTACACTATGTCCCTCCTGCAGCATAAACAGTTAACCTCAGCAGTGCTTCCTCCTACCTGCTGTACAAATAATGAACTTCGACAATGCTTCTTCCCTCCAGCAGAACAGCCATAGGGCTTAGACAATACCTTCCTCTCCTGTAATACAATCATGGAACCTCAAGATGCCATTTCCCTTCTGTAGCACAGCTATGGTACATCATCCTACCATACAAACACTGAACCGTGGCAGCGCTATCTCCCTCCTGCAACACAGCCACAGAACCACACTAGTGGTTTCTCCCTTCCACAGCACAGTCATGGGACATCAGCGTTGCCTTTTCCCTTCTGCAGCAGCATTTAGTGGGTCAGGCAATAACATCCCTCTTCTGTAGAAGCACCACGAGACTCTTACATCACCTTTATTCCATACTCCTGCACCAGCAGTAGCAGCTTACCCTTAACCCATGTCTTCCAATGCATATCGATATATCTCAGTTGTGTTACTTATGTTTGTGTACCCTTTTTTACTCTCCACCATTACTGAAGATGTTAGGTTGCTTACATCCAAAACTGGTGATGCCCTGAGTTGTCTTTAAAGTTGTTTGTGGTAATGGCATCTGTTACATCTATACCTCTATTTATTCCATTTTCATCGAGAGAGAGGTTCTTCCCTCAAATATGAATGTGATGACAATTTCTACCTTAAAGTGATGGCATGTTGGTAGTACACTGATACAGAGGTGGATTATGTATTTGTAAATGATCTATCTTTACGTGTGTGAAGGCAGGTGTATTTTTCCTATGAGAGTTAGTAGAAAACGGCTTTTTCCATTTGTGGATTATCCTTATTGTTCCACTTCTCGGTATTGCAAATAAGAATTGATTTGCATTTGCGTACCATGGTGCTATTTGAGGAATGAATTCATCTTGAGAGTTTTTTTCTGAAAGGGGGGCTGGTGTTATTAATTATTTTAGCTCTGTGAAATGTTGATAACCAGTTTGTTGTGTTTATAGATGGTGATTCATTGTCAGTAGTTTGTGAATTATGAGTCATTATACAAAAGTGGGAATCTGGATTATTTGTAGGAACACGTTTTTCAAACAATTTTATTCATCCATGAGTTATTTGATCAGTTAATGCCGTATATTTCTCATTTCTACATAAATATTCTTTATATATATATATATATATATATATATATATATATATATATATATATATATATATATATATCCGACTTCGAATTCTTGATCGAGAACGCAGTGTTTACAAGTGTTTTCCTCCCACCTACTGTCAGCAGACAGATAAAAGCAAAATACATCTACAAGAGAAGAATTCACGTGAAGAGGAAGACGTAATTTGATTCGTAAACTGAAAATCCACTGACAGATGATGGAGAAGCCATTAGAGAAGTGTTTGGATGAAATGTAAGTGTTTTTAGTAAATATGTAGTTTTAAGGGAAACCCAGAAGTAACTTGTGGAAGATAAGCAGCTTATCGTTGGACTTACACGCGTAGCTGAAGTGATTTAGAAGGGCGTTGATGAAATATTATACCACTAGATATTCTAACAAATAGTAAAGAGGAAATGATAGGGAGGGCTATAAAGGCGAGGGAAAATATGACGTAGTAGGTGTCCTCTCTTACATTGAAACAACCAAAACCAAGTGGGTTAACGTAATAAAACATAAACTTGAAATTATTTGAAACATATAACATTACATCTTAAATGTTCAAGCTAAAAAAGATAAATCTTTACTGCACAGATAATTGTAACCTATACCGTTATTTCCTCATATAATATGACAGAATAAATAATAATGCTTTAAACCATATGCTGCAGCTCGTATTTTATTTTCCATATGTTATATTATCTTATGAGACCTTATGAACACTGCATCCTGTTGCCCTCGTTTACATTGTAGTACAGGAGTGTAAAAAATCCAGACAACAAAAATCCAGAAACCAAGAGAATTTGTTCATTTTTGTACTGTTAAGTTTTTTCATATTATGCATATATGCATGGCTTGTGAAAAGCAGTTTGATCAAGTCTGTAGAATAAACTTTAACAAGAAGTTAAAAACTCTTTAGGAATCAATGCATTAATATATAATCTATATAATTTTTTTGAAACTATATATGCATTAAGATGAATGAAAATATCAGAATTGCAAATGTAAAGACACATAATGATTGTGCTTAATCATAAAATATACTGTAATTCCAGTACTTTAAAAGCCTTATACAGTAAATTCTTGCTGCAGATCCCATAGTGCTGGTGTTTCTGGAGTGCTGTGTGCCGATAGCCAGGGCCTCAGTCTTGGTGGTAAGTGACAGGAGCACTTCATTTTAATGTGAGATATGATTATACTTCAGTTATGATAAAGTTTAGCTTTCAGGCAGCACTGAAGTTTTGTAACTTGCAGTGTTGTAAACTTAATGTACTGTTTATAAGACTGATATATTTGGTATTGTCTCCTTACTTACATACTCTGGTCCCAGGAACCCTTTGTATGGGGATCCTACATTGCCCAGAATGCTAGCTGGGCCCATAGGCCAAGAAGCGTAGTTACACTATGGGTTCATCTTGGCATGATGAGTTCAGAGCATTTAAGGAGTAGGTCTTTGGTGTCTGTAGTGTGGAAGTTAGGTAGTTAGTAAACTTGTAGGCTTAGAGTAAATCTCTGTTGTTCATAGGACTCTGGCTTTGTGTTTGCAACTCAAAGAGCAATGTTAAATGCAGTCAAAGTTGGCAGTTCACTATTATTCTCGCAGTGTTAATTATTTTAATTTTGGTGTTTTTCTTCACAGGTTTTATCTGTATAAGGTAGAGCATTTAGTCTGATGAGTAAAAAAGAGATAACTAATAACAGCATTTTATACAGAGGATTTTGATGAGTGAACGTTCTTTATTTTGCCCACAGTTCGAGGAAAAGCATCCAATACATCTTCAGGTATGATAGCTGCTTTAGCAGACAGAGCAGCCATGTTGGAACCCAGTAGTGCAGATCCATTCATACTGTTAGAAAATGAGAACAGGTGTGTAAATATTAGAATTTATTTTCTTAAATATCTCAGCAAAATTTTGAAAGTAAATCATTCCAAGACAGTAATTACCCATCCACTCATCCATATTCACACACAAATACCATGAATTGAAATGTATGGGAAAGCTCAGATAAAGAAATATACAGTACCATCAGTGAATAGGAAAGCATTTATGTTAATGAGGAGGCCTTGATCAAGGCATTCAGTTAACCATGCTGACTTAACTTTTGCTAGTAATCTTTGATATAGAACTCCATCAAATTCTTTCTAAAAGCCTAAATAGATTATGTCAGCTGCATTACTGTCATCATATATGTTGATTTCATCATGAAAGAAATCTAGCAGATTTGTCTGATGTGAACATTTTCATCAAAAACTGCTGAGAATCGTTTATTAAGTTTTGATGGTCTGTATGATTTACAGTCTTGTCATAGTTGAATGTTTCGATTATTTTGAATACTGATGTTACATTGGCAAACTTCCAATCATGTAGAGTTTTCTGTGTAGCAATTGACTAATTGAAGAAAGCAGTTAGGTGCTTAACTCTCATTATTTGCTCCTTTAAACCATCTTTGATTAAAACTGTTTTTATGTCTCTTCTGAAGTTTCCTGTACATTTTTCAGTTTTGTCATTGCATGGTGCTTAGTTAGATAGAACAGACATTTTCAATCTGTCACACTTAACTTTGTAATTCATAAAGGTGAGCATATGTATTGTAATCAAATATCTTTCCTAATTAGTAATATTTTAGTTGAAGTGTCATTCCCTTTATCACATATCTATGTTTACCATCTAAAAAGTCTGGTCTCACTTCTCTCACTTATTCCAGTCAAATGCTCCTCTACCAATTCACTTTGTATCACTTTCACCTGTCTGAATTACCTTTCCATGAAATGTATACAGCTTGCATCTCCCTAACATTCATCATACTATTCAGCCATACAAATCCTCATATGCTATATGTAGTTGATTTGGATGTATTAACAGAATATTTCAGGGTCTTGTCATATACAGTATTTCATTGAATTTATATTAATAAATTAACCTTAACCACATTTTTCAGGGATTTTATATTTGTATTTTGCATGTCTTTCAGACAAGAGATTATTTCTCCATGTGTTTCTTGAAGATGATCGTATTTACTTTCATAGTTAACTTTAGATCTAATTTGAAAGGGAACTTTGTAGTATTGCACTCTTCACTAATTATATTTGGAATAGAATTGTTTAATTGCAAACTTTTTTGTTTCACTTTTTGGCAAGATTTGTCATAATTTCAAGTCCAGACAACTAAGGTGATTTTTCAAGTTACTGAGAGGGAGAATACCATATTGATTAATATTTTTCAACAAATTTGAAATAGGACATCCCAAAATTAATCACCAATTACCATCTCTTTTGTGACAGCCAGTGCCTCATTCACCGCAACAATGGAGTTACTCTAGCAATCTACAAATCACCTGAAACCTCCTGAAAGTAAAATTACAACAAATCCATTAGAAAGGGATTTGAATGTCAATAATTCCACTTCATTCCTGTCACTTGCTGTATTTTGTATTTGGATTTTCTCTATTTGTTTGTTGGAAAAGTGCCATCATATTTAAGAATTCTTGATATATTGACTTTGCATTTCAAAATTTCATGTTATGTGTAGTGTTCAAGAAGCATTCAGGTTTGCTATCATTAAAGTGAATGGAGACATTAATTGTAAATTTATAATGAAAATTGTATGTTTCTGTTAGCAACTTACAATCTTCCTTACTGTGACAACAGGAATGTAAAGTTATATATTTCTGCCAATGATTTGTTCTGAAATATAGGTATAATCTAAAAAGGTTTTTAGTTTAGGTAAACACATTTGCATTTTATCATTGTATTGTAGTTATTTTATTTGGAAAGCAAAAATAAAAACATTTTATTTATTCGGAAAGCAAAAAAACACAAAAAACGAAATGTTTTATATTGAAATTATACATGTATGTTTGGGAGATTATATGCTGTCATTAAAAGCCCTTGAAATAAATTATTTAAAATCATTAGTTCGTGTGATATCCCCCCACTTTTGTCATTCCTTTTATTCTTATCAGATATGCTACAAGTCTGACAGAAGCGGTATGACAAAGTAAAATCTTTATGACACATTGTAAGTATTATTGATCTTCATGCATTCACTTTTCATTAGAAATACCCAACAGGCACATTAAAGAGATTAGCAAAGAATTCTGCTCTTTGGCATAGATGTCACATATGTGCAGTAGTTGCCTAGTTCTTGAGACAAGAATGAAAGTTGCAGGATCCATGGGAATTAAGATTATAAACATTGGGATGTGAAATTGATATAACAGTGGAGATTTACCCCTCCACCTTAGAGACCCCTAACCACTCAAGTCCCACTGTCTTATAAGTAACCTTGTGAAAAACAGCTTATACATCAGCAGCAATGCATGCATTTTTTATTTCTCGAAGTCAGGAGTCAAGGTAAAAATGAGAGGGTAGGAGGTATGGGTTAAGTAGAGATAGTTGTAGTAAAAAATGAGATTAGATAGTTGCAGTAAAAAATAAGAGATTACTTTGAAATTGCTTAACAACCACATGATGTAATGGCAACTAATCGTCTTTTAGCGATACGTCATAAACATCTTCCCTGTCTCCTTTATTAAAAATGGGTACTACTCATGCTATCTTCCATTCCTAGGATACAAAACCTTTATGAACGAGATCTTAGGTAAGAGCTGTAGTGGCCTTTATGCTTTCTACACGATCATCGCATACATAAAGCAAGTTACCATCCAGTTCATCGACAATGTGGAGCTTTAGATCCTATCTGAGATCTCTTTTATTTCCCTTTGTGTTACCCTCGCACCCCTATATGACAGTGTTGGCAGCTTTGAACCCTCTGTATCAAATATGCTGTAACTTAGCATTTATTATCTTACATATCTGTGTCAGTAGTTTTGCCATCTAAATTTTTCATTCTGAACAATTAATACTTGTTTGATAGTATCTTCCTCATATATTTATGGATCAGTTTAGGATAATTCCTAGATTTATCTGAAATATATATTTCTTACTTTGTTTCTTTCGTATTTTTGATGGAATTCATTAATTTGCTTCATATATATTTTTAGGTGCCTCATATGTCATTATATCCGCCCTTCTCTGCTAACACATGTTGAACTTATATCCATTTCCCAATATCCTTGTTTTTGTATAGCTGATGTCAATCTACCAACTTCTTCAGTACGGACTTATACAATTTCTAGCGTAACGCTGTATTCCAAGATTTTGAAGCCAACCTCCCAATCTAAATACAGAGGATATGAAACTGCAACAGACCATTACATTCTGAAATATTTCAGTCTCTAGGATCCGTTTGACTCCATCAGATTTGGCCTAACCTATGGGAATTTTGCCCAGTCTCCCTTAGCAACCGAGTTTCCCTTGGAAAGGATGAATTATGTTACCTTTTTGCCTGTACGTGCTTTTACTTTGCATTTTTTTTTAGAGGAATTACAACGTAAGGTCTGTTCTGTGGATCCATAACAGTAACGGGCTACCTGGTTAAACCCATACTGGTTATCACTTAGAACTCTTATAATCAGAAAAAGTATTATAATACGGTGGATTAAATTTACTTCATTAAAATAATTGAGAAAAAAAAAGTACAGCAGGGGAGTTTAACAAAAACAGAAATTGCGTTATTGCGACGCACTTGTCATGTCCTTCAGATGTGGTGGAAGGAAAAATGAACTGGAATATAAACTACATTTATTACAAACAGAATTTTTCCTATGTAATAGTCAGTATAGGTCGAAAGGCTTCGACCTTCCATGGCCCCTCCCTGTCTATCGTGGTAGCTGTTACTATGCGATACACTGCGATTACGCGTCTTGCCCTTGGGAGGATTATTGTATATCAGCTATTCGTTCCCTTTTTCTTCCCACTTTCTCTTATATCAATATATATCTATCAGTTTTTTTTTTAAATATCTGCGTTATTTGCTTTAAAAATCATTATACCATTTGTCTAGTTTTCGATGGCTATATATGATTCTTGCAGTTTTTTCCTTTCTTAGTCCATGCTCTGGCCTCGAGGCAACAGAGAACATAGTGACTTACCCCACAGCAGTCGTGAGTCGTATGTCCTTTTCAAAATCTACTCATATCACGTAATGGTAAGTTAACTGGTTCTATACAGGAACACGCTAATGGAGGTTGGTCTGTTGTATAGCGTTTCTTTAGCCTTTATATATCTCTTCTAATTTCTATAAATCTCTACATGATTTACTTTCCATGTTTTTAGTAGGATCTAATACCCCATTTCTTTATTTGTATTTTATATTTTTTTCCTTCTTCATTTCTTAAGATTCCCGTTTCCTTAAGGTATAGTGTTTTGTTGCGTTACTCAATTTGTCTCTTCTCTCTATCCTTGTGTCTTGGCATATCTTCCGAGCAGTTATTTCCTATTATTACAGATTTCTGGAAAATCATCGACTTTACTGCCATCTATTGAGTAGATTTTGTAAGACGAAAGTTGCAAAATTTTGCTGCATCTTGCTTTTTGCAAGGCCTTGGGCCCGTCAGTGTTATCACCTGATCATCTGTAAACACAACACAGAAGGAAAGTGACATGTTAAACAGTCAATGTTCTTGTTAATACTGAGGTAAGGACAATTGGCACTGTCAAAGCAGGAGAATTGACATTGCATCATTAATATAAACATTAGTTCGTATTCAAAAGAAAAAATTGATTTAAAGTTTTACGATTCAGGCCCAAAGTACTATTTTAGGCTTGCGTCGATGGTGATTTAGAGCCCACAGGATGGTGCTGGGTTTGCAGGGCGACGCTCTTTCACCAGCGCCCCAATGGACAGTCATCCTATGGGTTAATGTGGAAGGAAGATAATATAGGCAGTTGTTCACCTTAATCTTACTTAACCTAAAGTTGTGTCGTGCGTTTGAAGGTTATTATTGACCTAAAGTTGTATCTTGAGTTTGAAGGTTAAGGTGTGACTTGACCTAAAGTTGTGTCGTGTGTTTGTGTTTGAAGGTTAAGGAAACCAGTGGTCTGGATTGCTCTCTTTACACATGTCCCGTGGAGCGTCAGTGGCACTACAGCCTATTTTATTCTTAGCTCAGGCAACACGATAAATGTAACTTGCAAGTAGTGGCAATAGATATGACAAGGAATTGTTGTGACTACTAGACCTATTCCTTCTCGGCAATCTCTTCCATAAGCGTTGGTTGGGCTGGATTTTGATAGTTTTAGTCAAGGTTTAGTTAGTGATATGATAGTTTTAGACAAGCTTTAGTTAGTGATATCCTTAAACTCTACGTACCACTGAATTTCAAGAGGATGACATTGATACATTTGTACTACTGCAGGAGACCCAGTCGATTGATGAAATTATATCAACAGTGTATTGATTTTTAGTATATATTATTATGAGTTTGTTTCATGATCTCCAATCTGATGATGCGACTCCTTACCTCCCGGTCTCTGAAAAATGGGTGTTTTTCAAGTGAAAAATTATTTATCATGAAATGAAAGAACATCTTTTAAGAAAGATAAAACAAATAATAGTTATAAAGTCCTCGACTTAAATAGGGAAACAAAACTTTTAGCAAGAGCATATGATTAAGAAAGTGGTAAGTACTACTTTGGTATTGATATGTCTCATCAGGTGGCACTTTTTTTTTATTAGCACAAGCCTCACTTGCTACTGATGCCTCAGCTATAAGTATCCCTGTCCCATATGTGTTATGTGTGACGAGGAGAGGTTTTATGTTTATGGACAGAATACAAGTAGTCCACATGTGGGTGAGGCAGAAAGAAAAAAACAGCTACTTGAGTTAAAGGAGTGCAACTTGACAATCTCTGAAATGCTAGCTTTCTATGAAGCTGTCATTAACCTTCCCAATACCCAGGCGGGTAGTAACGGCAATATACTTCCCTGATCAGTGGCTGCATACCAATTGCAATCTAGCAAGGTAGTGATACTTAGTAGAAGTGTTTAAGACTAAAGGAACATGATTTGAACGTGCTTTTTATCCAGCAGTAATAGATGATATTGGAAAGGGAAGTAATGATCTGGGAAAAGTGAGATAAAAGTAGGAAATCAACATAACCCATGAAAACCATACTTGATTTCCCCTACCAATCTTAATGCATCATGCTATGTATAAAGACAGATAAAAAATGTAGATATTATGATGTTCCCATTCAGTAGCTAGGAAATCTGTTCGCTGAGGGTGTTCACTTCCTCCAAGTGCATGCAGCCCGTATGGCAGAAGGAATATGGTGACAAAATCTGTGGTGTATTTTGACTGTAATACTGAATCATAAGGTAAGTCTCATCCCCAGAGTGAATTTGGTAAGTTTTCATTGGTTTTATTTATTAACCCCTATCTGAGGCAGTTTCAGCGTTTTTCTGTGCTCTGTAGAGGCAAAATTTTTTATATTCAAAACAAATATATGAATGTTGCAAGTATGATGAAATTTAAATGTAATTTGCATTGTCATTTGTGTAAAGCACAACACATGTATAATAAATATGAATATATATATATATATATATATATATATATATATATATATATGGAGAGAGAGAGAGAGAGAGAGAGAGAGAGAGAAATCTAATTCCAAAACTTTATTATATGTCTGGTCTCATACTTTCCAGTCACACCAAATGGAATTTGAGAGTGATTTGTCATGTTCAGCAGAGTACAAAAGTTTCCGTAGCACTGTACCCCTGAAGCAGATTGTTGTTGACAGCGATGGCTTGAAGGTCAGTTTTACTTAAAGTTATGTTTACACAAATTTGGCATATATATATATATATATATATATTTTTTTTTTAATACTTGATCGCTGTTTCCCGCGTCAGCGAGGTAGCGCTAGGAAACAGACGAAGAAAAACCCATCCCCCCACACACACACATATATACATACATGCACACATATGCACCGTACGTATATATACACATACATATCAACATATACATATATACATACATACACATACACAAATGTACATATTATTAAGTTACCATACTCCACTTGCTCGAGGTTACACTGCATTTAAAATTTGCCATTGATGAGACTGCATCAGTGGGAGTAGAGTATATTACAGATGGGAAACAGAGTAAGCTAGTTAATACTTAAAGGATATTTAGTGAGGATTTCAAAGTAGGGAATTTGTTGAGCTTTCTGTGTGTGAACAGTGATTCCAGTGAGGAGACTGGGGACATGACGACTAGAAGCTCGTCTTTTATGGCAGTTGTAGAAAATTGAATGCTTAAGGAATGCCAGTTTGAGGAAGAGGTCTGGAAATAAGGTACACTGTAAATAATTTTGAAAGGTGTAAGTGGTGGAACATGACTATAAGATTAAGAAATTTGAGGTTGCTTTATCATGGGTATGGCTAAGTGTTGGCACTCCCACATGAATTACAAAGGCATTTTATCCTGTACAAGAAGAGCAATGAATTGTGAAGGAAATGTGGTCTAGATCTAGGATATAATTGCAGGGTTGAGGAGTAAAGCCACAAAGTAGAAACAAGTTGAAATGAGATCAAAGGACTGAATCAGATGTTTTGCCTTCAAAGTTATATATACGTTCTTTTATGATATCTGGTATTATTTATTAAGATTTTGTTAAGAATTATATAAAGTTATCTTGTGACATGCTCAGTGTTGGCTTTTTGAAAATTTTGCAGGTGTGGAAACTTTATGATGCTGGGCCAAGGAGTGTCCAATGCCCCCTTGTGTGTCTCCCCCCAGTTTGTGGAACTGCTGATGCCTTCTATAAACAGATTCTTCCTCTTACTGCACGTGGTTATAGAGTCATATCGGTAAGATGCAATCTACCTTTCTTAGGAGAATTAAGTTCTGTAGGGGACTGAATGGAAAACTAGATGTGGAATCATCCAAAGTTAATTCAAGGAAAAAATGAAGTTCCCAAAAGAGTGGTTGGGCAACTGAAGACTTAGCTATAGATCAGTAATATCAGAAGAGAGAAGGAAAGGTTGAAACACATAAGTTATAGGAGTTGCTTTTGGTTAGGGACTGGAAAATTTATCAGTTGAAGAAGTCAAATGAGCACACCTTTTCTTTTCTTTATGAGAGCATGTTCAACTACAAAATAGTAACAGTTTTGCAATAATTCCAAACAGAAAAGAGGGTGGATAACCAACTCATACTTGATTTTGGGAGTGTGTTCATAAGGAGAAAGCTAAAAGTTAATGTAGATAAAAGAAAAATTAATAAAGTTAACCAGGAAGGAGAGACAGGTTGGTTTGAGAGTAAATATGAATGGAGAGAACCTGGAGGAAGTGGATTGTTTTAGATGGTTTGGAGAGGACTTTACAGCAAAGAGAACCATGGAAGCTGAAGTAAACCATAGGGTAGGTGAGGAGGCTGAGGTCCTGGATGCACTGAAGAGTGTGTGGAAAGAGAGGCCCTTGCTTGTGATTGCAAAGAGGTTCTGTTTGATCGTATAGTAGTTCCACCAGTTTTTTTTAGTTGGTGAGGCATGGACCATGGATAATAAAGTGCAGAAGAGAGTGAATGTGCTGGAAATTAAGTGTTTAAGGACAACATGTGGGATGAGGAGGATTAAGAAATGATAGGGTAAGATAAAGGTATGGTTTTAAGATTATGGATGAGAGAACTAAAGAGGGTGTTCTGATCTAAAATGGTTTGGATAAATGGATGAGTGAGGATAGGCTGACTAACAGAGTACACATTTCAGAAGTGAAGAGGAAAAGGAGAAGTGGAAGGAAGGAGTTAATGATGTAGTGAGTTATCACTCCCTGAATTTGCAGGAGTGTGTTAGTTATGTATAGGATAGAGTGCATTAGAGCAATGCTGTTTTCATGGTGGGATATTCTTTCATTGGGCTGATCTTGGGCAAATGAAGTGGTTGTGGGAAAATATAGAAAGGTTTCTAGGGCTCAACTTTGAATAAGGAGCTTTAGTTATTGATATGATTTGTCATTAGGGTAATTTGTATGATATATTATTGGTATGGTATTTTTTAGGACCTTGTTAATGTTGGATGTAGATGAATGAAGGTTCATTAAATGAGAAATAATTGTATTTAGTGTAACTAGACATGCAAATTTTGCTTTCTTAAATGTTGGTCAGTGCATTTCATGCGATAGAATGAAGCAGTGCAGTCATGTATCTATTCAATAACAGTTTTGATTGAATCATGAATGAGGAATACTTTGACTACAAATTTTTAAGAAAGTACTATTTTCCCTCCTACATTAGAGTGCCTTCTGTTTATCCAATCTCAGACTTTCACTTGTACTTTTAACTCTTTGTCATTTCCTCTAAAAGGATTATATGAAATTAGTGCAGTAACCTCCCAAATGATAATTACTATTTAGAACTGAATGATGATATAGGAATTACCTTACAGGTAGAATATCCTGTGTATTGGACAGTTTCTGAATGGTGTGAAGGTTTTCGACGACTACTAGACCTTCTTGAGATTGATCGTGCACACATACTAGGGGTAATTACAGTAAAAGCATGGTATATTATGATGTTCATATACCCTCAGATGCTCTCACATCATTGTAAATACAAAATAGATTTCCAGGTGTGTTTTCCAATATACAGAAAAGAAGAAAAAGGATTTTAATCA
Source organism: Panulirus argus (assembly GCA_038088735.1). NCBI lineage: Eukaryota > Metazoa > Arthropoda > Malacostraca > Decapoda > Palinuridae > Panulirus > Panulirus argus. The sequence goes on along the minus strand of JAYMFT010402864.1, from coordinate 41,945 downwards.
GCTTTGCTGATACATTCTTTGTTTTTCATAGATGGCATGCTGATGGAATAACTAAAGTATTTCTTTACAGAAAAGAGGAAAAACAAAATCAGAGTTACCAACTTATTGATTCTCTTGTTTGGCGAATGGCTATAACTGGCAACTTTTCTTTTTAAGCCTTTCATAAGTAGTGTAGAAAAAAATTGGGGCTTGAAGAGTTATCCCTTACTCTTAAGGTTATGATGCCGATTGATAGTGATATATTCTCTGCCACCAGGCACAGAATGCTTTTACTGGATATGTAGAAATCATTTGAAATTTTGATTGTAAAATGTAAATTAATCTTGAAATGGAGTGAAAGGAATTTAGTTGGAGATTTGAAATTCTCATGAATTATTAAAGATAGAATCAAAGCTAGTGAGCAAGAGAATGGAAATAATAAGGGAGAGAAAGTAAAGAAAACTGAAATAGAGGATAGGGAAAAGAAATGTATAGGGAGGGAAAGAGAAGGTGGAGAGAGAAAAAGAAAGAGAATGATAAAAGAACAGGATGAAAAAAAGATTATAGGTGGGTAGAGGAAGAAAGATCAGAAAGAGAAGCAGAAATAAAGAGGGAAAAGGAAAGTTGGTAGGAGAGATGGGCATTATGGAAAATTGTCAGGAGTAAATAGGAAAGAGAGAGATGGGAAGATATACTGAAGTTAGAGAGGAAATGACCCAACAAATGCTAAACGACCACCCTCCCAAGTCAGTCTTAACCACTACATTATTAGACATTCACTCCTCTGAAGCCATGCAACTAAACATACATTAGCCACACTTTCCTGTCTACACTTAGAACATCATCCATCCCTACAATGCTACATACACATTCACCAAACCTAAGACCCTTCATGGCCGTGATGCAACTGCTACAGTGAAGACACCAAACACTGCTCATTTACCCCACACTGTCCCCGCATAGATGAACAGAGAACATCTCTACACTTTATGACCTTTAGCCTGCCCAGTAGATGTAGCCAGCCTCTTGAGCATTGTGGGAGACCCTAAATATAGAAGGAACTCTTAGGGTAAGAAGTAAGAAAGTATGACAAAATTTTACAATGAGACAGGGCTAGCACATAAAACTCACTGCATTTTCTGCTTATTTTAAAGATTTTAATTACTCCACGCAAGTGTTTGTATTTCACATGGTAGCATGTTAGAATGTCTCCATTATTCAATGGGCTCATGTATTTTTAAGTAATTTTTTCTTGTTTTATTTCAAAGGATTCTAGTATACTGGATTACTGTGGTTGATTTTTTAAAGAGTTTTGCCACACATATATTGATACATCATAGGGCTCAAAGGGCTAATATCATTTAAGAATCCTTGTAATTGAATGGCTTCTAAAAAAAAGTTTCTATTTCATAAGAGACCATGAACTTTTCAGGCATCGCTTGGTGGATTTTTGGCTCAGAAGTTTGCTGAACTCACCTTTAATTGTCCTCGTGTTGCTTCACTTATCCTCTGCAACTCCTTCATTGACACCAAGATATTCAACTATGCTGACTCTTCTCCAGTGTAAGTGATAAGTTTGTGAAGCTTAGCATTATATCAGGTTATATTTTATTAATTTTATTTAGCTGTAAAAAATATTGTTTGTTGAGATGATTGGACAGTTAGCGATTGTTCCATCCTGCACGATGACGTTATCTTATCTCCTCCCAGTTAAAATTGCCTCTACTGCATTGATACACACTGAGTCTGGAAACATTAACCAGATTTTCAAAGAGGGTACCATCACATGGGATAAAAATATATTCCGTGACTCACTTGCAGATGAGGTGATTTGAGTTGGGTCTCAGCATTCAAGGCTGTTTTTTCTTCTTTTCCAAATAGAGTATCCTTATACTGGTTTTATTCCTGTACTGTTTAGTTTATACATTTGGTACAGCCATCAGGTTTCCAAGGAAGTGATACAAATGGGGATATCTGTAATATGAACCCAGTGTTAAACACAAGGGAGAATAAGAGCAACCTGTGTATTTTTGAGGATTTATTACAACATTGATGGCAGTTATAAGTAATAAAATGGCTGGAATTCATTTGAATGTATCTTACTTTACTTGTTTGAAGTAATTAATTGGTAGTATATAATTTTTCAAAAAAAAGAGAGCAAATGGCACCTGTAAAGAAAAACACAGCCCAAAGGTATAGTGGAGAATAGAGTACTTTTACAGTACAGAATATCATATGGTTGTAAGTAAGGAAGCATTTAAAGGTTATAATGATCTTAGGAATTATTGTATGTGCCTGTAAACATATTATTTATACATTTGTAATTGCCTTTAGATCCCTTTCTTATAAGGGTCCTGGTTTTACTGGAAACCATCCCCTTCTTGTTTCTCATTTTCTAAATGATTAGATAGAAGTTAACAGAGTACATTTGGTGATCATTCAGACTGTAACTTGAGGATCGTTGCAATTTTTACTCTGTACATTATTCCCTTCATGACTAAGATATTTGAATACCTCTATTTTTTTTTCTGTACTCATCATTTTACAATATTTGTCATTTACAAAGGTTTTGGATGTTGCCCGCAACTCTTTTGAAGAAGATGATCATTGGACGCTTTCCAAGGAAACTGATGGATTCACACATAGCAGACTCAATAGATTTCATGGTGGAAAGAGTGAGTATATGATTAACTTAAGTGAAAGTTTTGCTAACTTTACTTAGGGGCTCAAATTCCACTGAACAGTAATATTCATAAAAAAGTAAATCCCAGAATGCTAGTAGTGGAAAGCTAGTTATGTTGAAAGTTTGCACCAGAATGATTACCAAAGTAAACTAAAAGTAAATTAATTGTAATGTTTTTCATCTTAAATGTCTATACTTTAGCTAATGTAGCTCCTCAGAATTAAAGCATACACTTAGTTAAGGGAAGCACTTGAAAAAGATTTTATAAAGCATATTTCTTTTCGAGGTGTTGCCTTACCAAATATGAAATGTCAGGAAAGTGTACAAACAATGGAATTATGAAAAGAATATAGCTTTTTCTTTTTTTGAATCATGAGATAGGACATAAATGAGTGTCCACATTTGCTGATAACAAAGATATAGGGAGAAGGATGACTATTTAGATAGCTGACCAATCACATTAAGCTAGCCAGTATATCTTTACTTAAAAAAAATATTTTTGACCTCTGTTGATAGTAATCAGTATATTTATATCATTATGAGTTTAATGAAAAACATAAACTTTTCTCCAGCATGGAGAAGGGATTTATCAAATTGATTGAAATATGCAGGATTCCAAATATATATTACCTTTTTCTTCAACACTGTTATCATGATTGAGGAACTTGACTTCACGGAGCATTTGGTTGATGAAGTTCAACCTGAGTATATGTAAAGTAAGGAGGGTTTCACTTATAAGCCCTGGAACTATATATTATTGGAAGGAGCATGTAAATTATAGATGAACATATAGAAAGCATTAAAAGATACAGCTTAAAGATTTTGGCATTTTTTTCAGTTGGAAAGTCTGAGTCAGAGTGATCTGGCATCAAGACTTACCCTCAACTGTTACCCAGATTATATACAGCCACAGAAAGTACAGGTAAATGGAAGTCTTACATTTTGTTCTTTAGGTGAAATATGTATTTGATTTATGTAAATGATGGTTAGCAGTGAATCTTCTATCCTCATTTGGGTTGCAGCTAAAACCACGGAAAAAAACATGCCTTATACAAGAGTATTAACTTTACCCTCCCATATTTTGTGGTTTCCAGATGGACAAAAGTATAGTAAGACTTATGTGCTTATGCACATGCACAATTTAATACATAAAGCTTACATTTGACATTGAAATGTTTTGACATTAGTACCTGTAAGTAAAAGTCATCTTATTCAGATCCACAGTTTTAAAGTGGCATATCATTCTCCTTTGAGCCAAACACACTCACTTTATGGACATTTTAATGCTGCTGCATAGTCTTACCAATTTCCAAAGTCTTTGAATCCCACCTCATCTTTCACATCTTCAGACATATTGAATCTCACAGTTATGGATTATGAAATTGTATAATTTGGTTGAAATGTGTCAATATGATTATTAGCATATGCAATATGAATTTATCATGCTGTTGAAAATGTATGTAAGACTAATAATGTTAACATTAAATCACCGCAAGACATGGTTTCAATGGAATATGTTATAATTGTTAAAGAATTTTAGCATGGCTGTGATTAAAAGGATCAACAAACTGATATAATGAAAATGATAATGGTTTTCAATCTGAGAAAACATGTAATGAATCTAATTATATGAGCATCTCCTCTCTTCAACTGTCTACTGCTGTTTCAAGCAGTCTGCATGTCTTTCTCTCCTAAGGTTTGGACTCTAGTTGCTACTGCTGCTTCCCAAAGTTTTTGTATATAGACCAGCTATTTGAGGATTGACCAATATAATACTTCTTTATTTCCCTCAGACAGCAAAATTGTGGAATTCTTTTCCTCTTTCTGTCTACCCCTGTTCCTAAAACTTTTCTACCTGTAAGAGCTAGTAATGCAAACTCTTTGCAGTCATTATTAATTTCTACCCTCTCTTTTTCTCACTCTATTTCTTTTGCCCTAGATGGCATATGACTGGGGCATATTTTGCCCAAGTTTTGGCAGTCACCTAAAAACAAAGTCATGCTTTCAGGTACCCAGAAATATAGATATCCTTCTCATTTAGTTCTTGATTATACATTTGTAACTTAAAACTGTTTTATCAATTTTCTAGAACAGCATGAAGAATTTTATGGTATATAGTCAACATTTGCATTACATGGATGAATAGTGACCAGAATTTAGGAGGAAACTCTCTATGTGCCACCATACTTAAGGTATTTTTCGGTCTTAGACTCTTGTTTTTACAGGTTGAGGTGACAATCTTGGATGTTTTTGATGAATCAGCTTTATCACAGTCAGTGAAGGAGGAGATGTATAAATGCTATCCAACAGCTCGCTTAGCTCACCTCAAAACAGGTGGCAACTTTCCTTTTCTTTCAAGAGCAGAAGAAGTTAACATTTACATCCAGGTGAGAGTACTTTATAATTGCCATTCCAAATTAAAGTCTAAAACTGTTTCAGTAAGTTATTATGAGTACAGAATTAATGTGTATTTTTAACTAATCCTAATTTAAGTAAACTTGTGTTTCATATCCCTCCATCAGAGTTTTGACACGTTCTCTCATTATACTTTTCCAGTTTTCATTGTTCAGATTTTTCTTATTGTGAACACGGTAATAGATGTCATGACTTTCTCCTTAGGTTCATCTTCGAGGTTATGAGGGCAGCCACCTTAGTGCTTCAGACTCTGGTACTCCTGTTGACCGATAGCACCTGTGTAGGTATGACATAACTAAGACACAACAACATTCCCATCCTAATTGGAATTGATGTTTTCATCTGAATGCATGTTTGAAGGTAAAATTGATAATGATACAAGTAATAATTTTTACTGATCTTGTCTGACTTTTCTTCTTGAGTCAGGCTAATACTGTTGTAAGGGGAATGATTGCTACCAAGATTGCCCTGAGGTCCATCACCAGGTATTAACTGGCTAGTGTTTCCTGTCACTGTCGAAACAAAACCTTGACAGCAGCCACACAGTGCTTCATGCATATGTTAAAATATTCTCACTCACAGAATTGCCTGTTGTTCTTTGACCCACTGTAGAGATTTGCTTACTTGCTTATTGTTCATTGTAACAGTCACATTAGAATTGATCAAATTTTGCTCTGTATATACATGGACTAAATCACCGAGTTCCTGAAGGAAAGTAATCACCTTGATGTACTTGACAAACTGAAAAGAATTTAACGGCACGTAGCTTTAATGGATTCATCAGTCTTAAATATTTCATACAGGAAATCTGATGTAGTAGATATGCAAGGTTAATCTTTCTTTGACTCAGATTTTGTTTGTTCATTATAAGAACTAGGGTTTTATCAAACCTTTGCATGCAGTTACAGTGATTCTCCAGTATCCATAGATGAGTTGCATGGTGTTTTAGTTACAACTGTATTGTTTTCAAAAGAATTTTACATAGTAAATGAAAATAGTATCATGAAGCATTCATGGGCCGCCCATGTTTGAGCACATAGATTGGAATCTTGGTTGCAGCAGTTGGTCCACAGCCAACCCAGCTGTTCATCCACCTATAGGGATAGGTCGATAAAATGGGTACCTAGCTCAGACTAGGGAATATGTATATAGATATATACACAGATGAATGAGCCTTGGTGGGAAGAATCCTCACTTGGCTCCTTGCTCTGTTCCTTCTTTTGTTCTTATGGAAAGTAATACAGGAAGTGAGGATTTCTATTCATTCACTCCTGCCCCTCTTAGTCGCCTTGTACAACACGCAGGGAATACATAGGTAGTATTCTTTCTCCCTCTCCCAACCTGTACAGTCGCACTTTACAAAAATAATAGAAAAAGATTGGTTGTATAACATTACTGTACTAAATATGTTGATTGCATAGCAGTTAGAATTTGGCTTACTTTGTATCTTTTAACCTGAACTCTTCATTCATCTTCTTGGGATGGATCAGATATACAGGGCCTTCCACACAAATGTAAGTGATTCATAATTTTTCGCTTTGTAATACAAAATGTATTTGTTAGATGAGACTTATGTTTCAGGTCACATCACCAATCTGACACACATTTTGCCTCCAGTCCACATTATAGAAATAATTTTCTCAGCATCTTTTATACCTCAAGCTATAATCATTGTATATCGTCTGTCCTTCTCCTATTAGTCTTTGACTTTTCCATTTATTTCTATCTGCACAAGTCCTCTTAATCAACCTGTCATCTACCATTATAAAGGGTTTTTATCCATATGTCTTTTTAATGTTTTCCCCACATCTTTCACATCTTTAATCCTTGCTTTGTTAATTCACTTATACTGTTATACTGTACAGTATAAGTTTCCATCTCTCTTGCTCTTCTTCTGTACCCCTCTGGACCAAAAAAACTGTTAGAGTTAAGCTTTTCATCACACAAGTTTCATATGTACTATACACTTAATCCTTCACTGCAGCAATTTTACCATCCAATGTATGCTGTGAGTGTGGATTTTCAAATATTTTGAAAAAATTATCTCCATAACTATGTTATTCGAATTAACTAGGATATGATTTTCAAAGTAAATGGTATACAACTCAACTAGGTGAAAAATTGCCTACTTGTGCTATGGACCCTTTAAGCTATACTGCTCCACTGCCAGGTATATGAGGTACGCCAGGCCTACCATCATGCATATTTCCTGCCATTTGTGGTAATTTTGGAAGTATTTTTGTCATGGACCAAAAGAATTACTAAGAGTTTTCATCACTAGTACCTATTATAACAGTTCAGGGTATTTTCTATCTATTCTATCTATCTGTCTGGGAATTCCCATTTAGGGGTATTTTTTAGGCAAAAAAACATTTTGTGTCAGTATTGAAATATAATATAATGAAAGTCTTCTACATATGAAATGGAAATGTAAAATAAATCAGAATGCTTTCTTTGGCCAACAGATACCAAATAAGTATGGAACAAGTGATAATGAAATGTTTTACTCATGTTTTTACCTGCCTTTTTTCAATAGATTTGCTTCAAAACCTTACCATATCATGTTTCTTCATGCTGGGTATGATTCTGGGATTGAAATATTATTTTGGGGACATTAAGTTTTATAATAAAGCAGTTAAATGATTACAGGATTGAAAAATTTTTGAGAATTCACTTGATATTTTTTTGGTGTCTGTCGGCATAGAAACATAGAGGACTTTTATTACCTCCATTAAATCAGGTCAGGTGTCTGATGCATCATGATGACTGACTTAAAAACTTTTGGGTTTATTTGCAATATGTTCTGTTAGCTTTTGCATTGTCATTTTTACTATGATTTAAGAAATATAATTTGATAAGTTCTGCATCTGCATCCATACATTTGTTTTTAACTGAATATATAAACAATTCAAAAAGCATTCTTGTCATCCAGTCACCACATCCATTACAACCAAAAACATGCAATGTTTATTCATTCATGAAAAAATACCTGGTATATACCACATGTTTACTACATCTGTGTCACCAGATTATTGCTACTGTCACCAGAGACTGTCAAGAAATATATATTCACAACTGTACATTCATACCCTGCTAATGTAAAACATTGAGAGTGAGTAGATCTTGATACAGATGTTTTCCCATTACTTTGCAAATGTATTGGAACATTTGACTTACTCCACTATGTTCTTGCTTACTGATCTTATTTAATCTTCAAACTCTGGATGGTCCAAAGGGCAGTGATGAAAGTTTTCCTCTGTTCATCACTCTTGATAACATCAGATTTTTCTTATAGATATATCAGATATCAATCTTTGCCAGGTATTCTTCATCTTTACCACACATCATATTCCAAATGGCTGTTAGCCCATTGTGTTTTTTGTTAGTCTGTTTTGACCCACTTGACTACATTATTTCCATCTTTGCCGTCTAATTCTTTCATTCATAAACTGGTGTCTGCTTCCTTCCCTCATCATAACTGCACATGATCAGACCATCTTACCCTCATATCTTTTCTTGAGACTATTTTTCAATAGCAATTTATATCAAATGTTCTTTCAGCATATGTCATGTCAGCTTCTCATAGATTCAGCTACACCAAAGAAATTAGGGTGTTGAATTATTTTAGTAATGTGTTTATTATCAGTCCTGTGTTTTTCCAGACCTTTTTCTGTCTCTTTATTGCAGCTCTTGCTTTCCTAAAGGGCACTGTCTGCTCTTGTGCTACCTACTGATGTGAAAAGGCTCATATCTTTTGTTCTTTTTGCCATATGTAGTTGTGCTATAACATTCGTCTTTATTCCCTTTGTCTTGCTACATTTATTACCAGCCCATCCTTTTACATATCCAATGATATTTCTGCTAATAACCTTCCATATATTTTTGAATTATGATTCATTATGCTAATATCAGAATAGTTCAAATCCTCTAAGGTTGTATGATGTGTCCATTTTGTGCCTTTGCCTTTATAACCCATTTCATAGTATGTTGCACAGCATTGATAAAAATGCATCTGCTTGCTGTACTTTCATCTTGATTTTCCAAGACTGTGGGATGAAAAGTCACTGTCTGTGAGAGCAAAGATGAGTATGTTTGATGGAATAGTAGTCCTAATACTGTTGTATGGATAAGAGGCATAGGCTCTAGATGAAGAATTACAGAACTCTGGATTTGTTGTAAATGAAATGTTGAGGACAATATGTGGCATGAGGAGGGTTGATCAAATGAGAAATGATAGGGTAAGAGAAAGGTGTGGTTGTAAGAGAAGTATGTATGAGGAAGCTGAAGAGGGTGTGATGAAATGTTTTGGACATTTATGTAGCATAAATCAGGTACCCAACTTCTTGACTAATCCTGAGGGAAGGATGAACAGCTAAGTGAACTGAGGGCTACCTGCCATGCCCAGGATTCAAACCCATGCCAGCCGAACATTAGGCAGACCCCGTGCATTTGTCATGGTCGATAACACAAACAACCTCGTTACATAGGCTCATGGTATTAATGTTAATGGTCACAGTGATTTTTACATGGAAAAGGATCATTGTACAACAAAAAACAATCCATATATTGTTGTAGTCATTATCTAGTCATCATTTTCATATTCTCCTCATCATATCACTCATCCTCCCCTTCTACATGTTTATCATTATCCAGATGTGTAATTTTAAAGTTGCTGCATTTCTTTAGGGCTTTACATCAGCAGGAGTTTATACATAGGACTGTGTTGTATGAGTACACATGTTGTAGCATTTTCTGGTACCAGTAGCACCTTTGAGAGTTTACAGATATAGTCACCATCACCCTTCCATGATCATGGTCATCAAAGACCTCAGTGTTGTGGATTAATGAGACTGAATACCCTGGTTTTGCATGTTAAGTCAAGGGTAACTTCTTTACCCCTTACTTAACCTTGAAGCATCTGATATTATGTCATTTCAGCTTGTAGGCTGTTGTGAAATCATGGTTGAAGAGTCTACTTTTCATAACTGGAGAGCACAGCTCAAAGTGACTTCACCCAACACCTATTCAGCAGGTGTACTAAATATATCATCATATACCTCAAGGACAGCTTTGAAGCAAGTCAACATTTTCTCTGTATGTATCTGACCATCAGTATCAGGGCCATTAGATCGAGAAATCTTGGGAATGTCATAGCCATTGCAGGCCTTGTTGTATTATATGTTTGTTAGAGTTTGATAAGCAGTTATATCTCATCTTTGTGATGAAGTCTGCGTGTAGCCTCACTTATTTACCTTAAGTAAAGCCGTCAAAAAGTTCATCTAGGTCTGGAAGGCAGTTGTACACAGTCTTACATAAGAGAGTAACTTCTCAGTATAGAGGATAGCAGTGTATCTGCTTCCATTGTAGATACTCAAAGTGTTAATGGTGTTGACAGTAGATTATAGGACATCATTTTACTTGTATGGTACAGTGTCATAACCATCACATGATGTGTCAAATGTTGCTTGAATAATGTTTGGAGAAAAATGGAGATTTTACTTTCATGGAATTCTTGGTACTGTGTAGATGCTATGCTTTTCTTTGTATTTTGATGCACATCATGGATGAACTGTATCATAATCTGCTTCACTCACTAGTACAGAATTCCTATTCCAGCTTGTAAGTTGTCAGTCTGTGCTTTCTTCATACATGTTCACAGTAAACTGACATGCCAAATATGATTACAGTTTCCATAGTGAACTGGAAAGCAGTGTAAGATCTTGACTTAGGCTTTTACTACAGCTGATAATTTACTTTGATTTTGTGCATGATTTATGATGTGTTTGTTGATCGAAGGCTCTTTTGGGACTCCAGCTTTGCCACAGTTTTCTAATAACCCTTTGAAAATCCAATGATCCATATTTCCTTCTTAAATACATAAATGTAATGCAGTGTTGCTACAGACATTTGAAACATATCATGTGAGTTTATTTCCTCTTAGAGGATTCTTCCATTGTGGCACTGCCAATAAATGTATGAGTGTAAGTTTATTCTGCTACATTGTTAGAGAAAACTCCACATTCTTGCTATTTTTCTCCTGTTTTGCATATTACTATTTGAGGTCATTCTTAGCATTTGCTAACCTGTTTCACCATAAACTGATAATTGACTTTCATCCTCTTCGCAGAGAGTGAAGTCTTCATTAGTACACGCCTTTATGACTGCAAAACGATTTATGTTGTACACCTAGTACTTCTGATAGATATGCTCTAACAATATAGTCTTTCATATACTGTCTACTTCAACACTGTTTTGTATGCATCTGCCCTTTGATGCATTGTTTATATTACACAGTGCTTATTGACCATGAATCATGTCTAGGGATCAAATTGATATTCCTGCTGTTTGCTATCCTGTTTGAACTTTGAAAGTTTTATACTAACTCACACATTTGGACTCTAAAATTTTCATAATGCTGTACATGCTTACACAATGCAGTTACAGTATCTGTCGCTTAACTTGGCAAAAAAGGTCTAATTCTATCAAAATGTCCTAACTCATTCCAATTGTTGTCCTGATGATGGTGCACTCTTTGCCATAGGAACACTTAGTCTTTTAATGTTTAGTAATTTTACATTTTTAGAAGAACATGTCTTAATATGAGTTTTTCTCAGTATTACACATGATACTGGTGTTTTGCTGCATGACATTATTTTTGGCAAGTTTATATCCCCCTCATCACTTTAAAGTGCTACGTTCAGAAGATGCCAGCTAACCCAGGTTTCTTGAATTTAAGATTTATTGTTCCCATAGCTTGTTCTTAAGCTGACCATTTTAGAAAATTCATGATATTTTATGAAAGAGCTCATGCATAGACTCAGAATTATGTTATCTTGATGGTTCTCTTTTGATATCTAAACAGTGTATAGTGCAAAGTATTTTTATGTGTGTTTTCATGTTATGTGGCCCTCTGTATATTTGCCTATTTTTATAACAGGATTACAAGAAATATTCAAAAAGGATCAATTAATATAATGTTGAAAATACTTTACAGTGATACTGTATGAATTTGAGATTATGTACATTCTCAGATTACAGATAAAGAGACCTTAAAGATTAGATCTCATATGGAATATGAGAACTACATGAAACATTTATAGAATCTATTGCTAAAATGACAAGAGCATGTGCACTCCAGTCATGTATAGTATGACTGCATTTCCATCAGGCGACTTACCAAGGCAGTAGGACATCAACCTTCATCCAACTAGTCATTACTGTATTATTTGTCTGCCATATAACCTAGACTGAGCAACATTAAGGGTTGAACTGGGCTGACTATCTACTATTTTGCTTAAACTAGGCAGCATTAGATGCTGGATTGGTTAGGTTACCAAATGTAACTTATCTGTTAAGAGTAATACTGGAAATGGCTGTAAATGACACTGCTACTTTGTTGTCATTGTACCCATTATAAGCCCCACAGTATGGTCAGAAATTGGTCCCTCATACAATGGTTATGCCAGTTTCTTTGTCTTTGCACATACTAAAGCTTATGTGTGATTCAACTGAGGGAGAGTCTGCTCATAACCATCAAGTTTAAGTTGATAACAGGTGGTTCCAGAAATGGGATAATTTTATTTTAGAGTTTGTGGTAGCCACTCATTGAAAAAAAATTGAAAATTCTTCTTCTGAGAATGTTTAAAGTAAAAATATCATATATGCAGTGTATATGTGAAAAGCTACATGTACTTGCACTAATGGTATCACATGCTCACAGCATAATCAAGATTTTTCCAAAAGTTTCTCATGCTATTATTTCATCCATATAGATTATGAAAACTAGTTTTGGAAACTGTATTTATCTCTCAGATAGTCGTACAGACATCTTCTGTCAGATGACACTCAAGAAAAACGTGATGTAAAAGATGATTTTAGGTCAGCTAAGCTTGAGTATATTAGAGGGGGAGATTGGTGAAGCTAGACCTCAAGCTGCTTTTGATCACATGTGCAGCACTGATTTTGATTCATTAATACTTTTACATGTGGATACTTAGAGTGTAGGTTTTTAAGCTTACTAAATCTCCTGCCCCTTTAGTATAAATGATACTAAATACCATTTGAGATAACTCAAGGTGAATCTTGACAAGGCGGCATAAACTTTCATTTTACATAGAAGTATGCAGCTTTTAACAATCAAAAATCAGGGTCTCCATAGTCAGTAGCCATACTTTACAAAGTGTGCCTGGAGAGTTAAAAGCATTTTTTTAGAGTCTTTTTGGATGAATCATGACACCTGGAATACATATTGCTCTTGCCATATATTCTCAAGATAAACTGAAAAAATATGTCTTCTGCTAAATTCATGTTGTAGAGCATTGAATGAAGGAGTTCTGGAAAATACTATTCCTCAGTACACTCTTTCCTTAGACCAAGAGGAATATCACTTTATCCTGAGGCTAAACCTCCTTCTTTTATTGACCATTAATCATCATGTGTAGTCTCATGTAAGTCAGAGAGTTTGGAGTTAAGGCTCTTAAGACTTTAAATCTCTTTGTTGCTCTGTTGCTTAAGGCGTTAATCGAGGTGGTAGTCCATCTCCCCCATCTCCTTTTGTTATTCTCACATGCAAGGAATCTTTGGTGTGGTCATTCCCCATATAGAGAAAATCAGATTTGAGACCGGAGGAACTGTTTTCCCATTTAAGATGGTTATGACTCCTAAGGAGCTTCCTCTCCTTCTTGCTGGTGACAGTAATAAAATGAGTAGTGCTTGGCAAAGCAAATTATCTGTACATGCTGGTAATATTTAGCTCTGTTTCTTTAAAGTTGAGTGTAAATGTAATTCCATGAAGCCCGTGGTTGAGAGCCACAGAGTAATCACATGGATAAACATTTTTCTCATTCATATAAAAGGAATTCTGTGTCAGAGCAGGTTATCTTTTATATGTGTATGTATATTGTTAATGTGTTATGCATATTTCAAAGTACAGATGTATAGTTTTGCACTCATGACCCTTGGGACACAGGATTTAATACTGTTGTCATTCTCCTGCTGTCACTTGTGCACAAAGTGCAGTGCTGTAAACAACTGATTATACAAAAAAAAAAATATTTTTGTTATATCTCATGCAGTAAAATCTCGACTGTCCATAGTGCTGTTATTAGAGTTTAGTAATGGTCTGTGATGCAGGTACCTGATGAATATGGAATGATATCATATTATTTAAATACACTGTATTGTAAAAACGTATATGATCAACTGCACTCTGAACTTGATGGAGTGTCTTTGATGGAAGCTGTCATAACAGACATTCATGTATGTATTAAGATTTGTATTACCATCTGAAGAAATAAAGGTTTGAATAAATGCCTGTGGATTATTGTTTACTAGTTTATGCAAGTGTTTCATTATGCAATGTATTTTTTTTATATTCTTCAATTCAACCTCTTTACTCTTTGTATATGATTTAAGTAATTAATTATTTTTTCTTTTTTTACAATATACATTCTGTGCTAATCACTGTACTGTCTATGAACAGGTTTTGGGACTGACATCACAAGTTTTAGAATGCCTTCATGATACTGCCATAGAAACAGTCTAGGATTAACTTCAGTTCTCTATATGCTGTAATACACTTTACAGTATGTGCACTCATGTGTACTGCCTCAGAAGTTCTAATCCAAGCAGTATAGGTTATTATTATTACACTCCCCCAGGACCCCTTCTCCGACATGGCCATAGGATTACAACCCGCAGTAACCTTTCTCCAAGGGCTCCTGCAGCTTCAAGGCTGCGCTTCAATCATTATCAGGGACAGGATGGACTCCTTTTAAGCAAGAAGTACCTTGATGAGACTGTGCTCTCTTTTGTCGACTGATGATGATACAGCCTCACAACTCTTCACATGGGTGTAACTTTATGCTGGTAGAGTCTGGTAATAGCAGTCAGGATTGATATAATGTTAGATGGAAGAAAGTACTTTATCTTTGCCTTAAAGGTTAATTTTGTAGAAATATCTTTTTTATTGATCATTGATATTATCCTTTCTAAAACTGGGTCATTAATGGATATTATGAGAAGGGAATTTTTGCATTCAAATGAAATACCTAAATTTAAGAATTCTTTCCATAGAATATCTGTTCAACTTCCTACCTTACTAACCTGGATCCTCAAAGGTTTTGATCAATACAATATTCCATTGACTTCATACACTATGTCTTGTGTATCATTCTTTACCCTGTATTAATAACTAGTAAAGTCCATCACTTTTCTTTATTCTCACATATCCCAGAAGAATAAACTTTCACATTTGCATAAATGATTATTCTTGTGTGTGGAAAACATCACAAATTAGTGTATTAATGTATACACCCTAAATAAAGGGGAAATTATGTAAAATGAAGTGCAGGATTTCAAACTATCACTTCCTTTCAACCTTTAATTAATTACTCACTTTTTTGGAAAGTTAGGAGAGGTACAGCCATAAATAAGTAGCAATGCTGTAAACTTTCTTCAGAGGGCCTAAGGGCCACAAAAGATAAGAAGGGAGGCCACATACTTTGGGCCCCAGTTTTAGGAGGGGGAGCCTGGAGTTCTTGGTTGGTTAGTTTGGCCTTATAGCCAGCCATCAAGTCTATCCTATACCAATTAGTCACTGCTATGAATTTATATATTCATCAAAATCAGTAGTTTGATGATAAAGTGAAAATTAATAAGCTATTTGTAACTTTTTGTGTAAGTTTGTAAGCTTTATGGAATCTTGCTTGTGGCATGGCTTTCGATTTAGTGACTGTCGTAGTTTATTGGCATGTACCCATGGGTAAGTCCAAAGTATAAGAAAAGGATTTTAGTTTACAAAAAAGTCGAATTTATGTATTCTGAAGTGTAGATATGGATTACACGTCTCGCAAAGGGAAACGGGTAGCACAGGCGCATCCAATAAAACCAGTCGAAAAACTTTACCGGATTTTGATCGAAGGCGCCATACGATAATCCCCTTCCCCAATATGAAGAATCAACTGGCTATAATGTCCTATGCAAGTAATCAACAATATATCTTTTCTTTGAAAAACATTATGTCTTAGATTCATGGAGATTAAATTATTATATAGCTGGAAGAAAAAAGACCGACGTATTTCATAAACCGGTGATCCGTGTTGATCACAGTGCGATTTGTAGAAAACTAATTTAAAGTAATTTTTACATCGGTTAATTAAGTAATGAATGTTAGTAAATATCTGTAAGATCTGATGCAGCCGAACAAGCAACTTTATTCAGGAGCCAATCAAATGAATAAACTCATCGGGCGTTGTGCCTGTAGTTTGTTTACATGTTCCAAGGTGCATTTGAGGGACCATTGCAGCATATTGTTATCCAAAGTTGAGGAGGAGAAGCTAAGGGTAAGTTGTATATCATTAGATTGAATTGTTATGTGTATGATATGTTTTGCCATTTATTTTCAAAGTCTTTGAAAAGGATTTTGTTTTTTATAACTTCACCAGCGTGTGGCTATAAATGCGGTACCGTTCAGGCAGGTAAAATACTAAGATAGGTTATATTCATCACTATCATTTCTGGTGCCCAGAAGTTGAACCTCCTCATAAGTTGCTTAATATCACAACTGCTTTGGTGGTGAAGGCAATTGCCTTGAAAATACTTTGACACGGGCCACATATATAGTGAGTGTATGTGCTCGTCGAATTAAATGTAACAGCTGAAGGTGCAAACGATAGCTTGATGTTGACGGCCCTAATTAACGAGTCGGGCAGTTGATAGGCGTAAAGCCAAGAGAACTAGCTAATCATTTAGTGGCAGAGGTAAAGTAGTTTAGGGGCACCACAGAAATCACATACGCTTTTGGAAAAAGTGCACATCAGTGGAATCCATATGATTAGTTGGTGATTTAATTGGAGGAATTAGTTGGTGATTTAATTGGAGGAATATATAGTTTGCAGTAGTATGGTATTCATATAGTGCCATGCTGTGTCTCATACGTGCTTGTTATGTTCTGTTGCTTTTTTAAGAAATGTTATGAACAAAATTACAGAGGTTGAATTTATTTCCAGCAAGGAAGTCCACACCAGATATTGCCAGTAGTAAAAATCAGAATTCTATGAAACAACGAAAACTTGAAGGACAAGGTTGCAAAGATGTCAAGCAGATGGTAAGTTAAAAGTTTTTTCTTAACATATGCCATATTTGTAGGTAAATCTACAAATATTATTTTCACAAGAAATTCTATTCATGTAACAGTTGCACTGTAATTGATGTTATCTTTATTCAGTGGATTTGCTTTGCTTTTAAAGGAATTATGTGACAACAGAATTATGCTCATAGGCCTTGGCATCTCTTACAATAATATTTAAGAAAATAATCATGGATATTTGTCAAATCAATGATAATGGAATTTTTAACGAATTGTTTCAATAGAGATCAGGGGCCTAAGTTAAATGAATAGATAAGTTTTTTGTGAAATGGAATAATTGTTGGGAATTCCCATGGTATAAAGATAACTGTTTTATTGTTAGTAGTATTAATGGTGAACCTATAGCTAACAACTGTTGCTTTGTTAATGTTTATTTTTTGGGGACAGGCTGGAAAAATCATTTGCACACTGAAAGAGTTAAGATACAGGTCATTATTAGTAAATTTTTTGATATTCAAGGTACAACATTTCTCTGTAGTTTTGTCTGTATCTTGATAGATTTTTTTATTTCATATTTAGTATATCTGATTTTATTTCAATAGATTTTTTATTTCATATTTAGTATATCTGATTTTATTTCAATCGTTTCATGCTTACATCTTGGTGATTGTAAATGAGTATTGAAGTAACATGCCAGGAATTATGTTGTAATGAAAACAGAGGAATGATGCTTTTATTTTTTTTGTACATAGTTCCCAGTTTGATTAAGGTTTTCGATGTACATACAGTAAGAATTTTGACTTCTTGCAAATATATTGCAGGTACCCTTTATACCGTCAAGGGAATCCACAGTTGAGAGTTTTCCTTCCAAACTTCTTTATGAAACTTGTGAAGCCAGCTGAACAGCAGCCTGCCAATGTTGTCCAGTTTATTGTGTCAACACAGATGACTAAATATGATATAAGAAATTATCTGGAAAAGATTTATAATGTCCCTGTGGAAAATGTTGTTACACATGTAAAAATGGGTAGGTAGATTTAGTTTTTTCTACATTTTATTTTTTTCAACCTTACCATTGTACTCTTTTAAAGTAAATTTGCACTATATGAATTACCATTATATATGCTACAGGTATGAGTCCCATCGGTAATGGGCCAAAATAACAAATGGCAAAATGCATATAATTTCAGTAATAAGGAAAAGAATACTTCAGTGAAGTCACATATTCCATTACTTCAGAATTTGTTACTTAGCTTTGCAAATGAATATTTCAAATAACATGAATAGCGAGTTACTATTGAATGTTGCCAACTTCCTGTTTTATTCATAATTGCACTTCAAATTGGTGATCATACTCTGTCACTGTATTATGTAATTCTTTACATCAGTAATAAGCAAAGCAGTATTTCAAAGAGCCTGCATTCACATCCCTTACCACCCCATCCATAAACAAACACCCTTATTAACAAATTGTATGATAAATGGTATAATTATTATTAATGGCTAACCTGTAATATATGCTGTGTTTCTAGGAAATGTGGTGAGAAACAAATTAAAAGGCTATCTCATCAAGGAGGATGATTATAAAGTGGCATATGTAACCTTGGTAAGTAATTTTAGTTTTTATAAATAATGCCAACTGTTGTATTTTTGCTTAGATATTACCATAAATGTTGAAGGGTAGTAATGTTAGCAGTTTGTTAAGTCTACCTAAGAGAATTTGGCATTCCTGCCCTTTTGTGTGCTTGCAGAGTTGGGGACACTCCAGTAAAGTTAATCCCCACAAAAGTTCATACTTATATGAGCTTAATCTGTTTGAAATTATTATAGCTACAGATTGACAAAAAATTTCTAAAATGAGTCAGAGTTATTTGTATTAAATTGAGCTAAGATAAAAGGTCATTGTATTTGGTATTCACTGGTTTCTTATTGTTCTTTTCTATTTTCCTGACGGTTTTGCATAAGCACAGAAAGATTATGAATTAAGTATCCTGTGTTGATTTCTATGTTTATTCTTGATGTTCTGGAACATCTCAAGATACTTATCATCATGGTCCATGGTTCCATGATCTGCTGTATCCACTCGAGCTTCCTCTAGGTACCCCCATTCAAACTTACTCTTCAGTCATCCTGTCTCATCCCTGGGATCAGGGAGAGAGAGTATTTCCCATGTATTCCCAGCATGTCGTAGAAGGCGACTAAAATGGATAGGATTGGGGGGCTGGAAATCCTCCCCTCCTAATTTAATTTTCCAAAAGAAGGAACAGAGAATGGGGCCAAGTGAGGATTTTCCCTCTAAGGCTCAGTCTTCTGTTCTTGATGCTTCCTTGCTAATGCAATAAATGGCGTATATATATGAAAAAAAATATATATATTATTATTATTGATTGCCGTTTCCCACATCAGCGAGGAACCACCAGGAAACAGATGAAGAAAGAACCCAATCACTCATATACACACATGTATACATATGCACACATATATGCATAATACATACATATAAATACACGTGCATATACACATGTACATATTCATACTTGCTTGCTTTTATCCATTCCTAGCACCACCCCGCCCCACAGGAAACAGCATCGCCACTCTGCGTCAGCGAGGTATTGCCGGAAAACATGAAAAAAGGCCACATTCACTCACACTCAGAATCTAGTTGTTATGTGTAATGCAAGGACACCACAGCTCCCTATCCACATCCAGGCCACACAGACTTCTCCATGGTTTACCTCAGATGTTTCACGTGTTTATGTTCACGTCTTTGCATTTGTTTATGTGTACATATATCTTACTAGTTGAAGAAAATTTTAAGATCTACTTATTTTGACAGCCCAAGACGGAGAAGTTTGAATTCCCAAATCTCTTCCCCGAAACTAAGCAGGAAGAGGAGGATAAGCAAATGGAACAACTTAAACTTCTTGAGACAGAATGGGATAAAAATATCAAAAGACATAAGCATCGTCAAGGAGTTCCAACTTGGTTTGGTGTTTGAGTATAAATTGAATTATTATATTGTATAGTTGTTCTCTGAAATGGTTTGAAGTATGAAGAATAGTCTTTGAGTGTGACTGAATTCATAATCCTAGTGGTGTATATTGAGAAACAACTTTTTACAGTGTACATAAATATTTATGCATATACATACATGATTTCAGCATTGATTGATTATTTAAAATTATCTGCTCAGACAAAAATACGTGCAAATTTCAAGTGTGTGAGGTTTAGAATGTCATGGTTGCAAATGCACCACATAATGATAGAGAAGAGAAGGTTAAGGATGACTTCTTGAGAGAGCAACAGATGTAGACCCAGGTAAGAAACGTGTTATGGGTGGCATAAAGGAAAGGATGGGGCAAAGTAGAGAAGATAGTAATAGATAGGTAAAGGGCTCTGTGAATAGCAAAAGAACGTGAGGACCATGTACATCAGTAGGCATGAGTGATGCACATACAGGCTGGAAGCATAATGATGCTTATCAATACACATGGAACAGACAAAGCTTAGACAGGGAGTGATGGGTGGTGCAGATACATTGTTAAACAGAGTGATGGGTGGTGCAGATACATTGTTAAACATATTCACAAATATACATCATAAAGACAGAAGGTAGACAATTTTTTTTTTTTAAGGAAGTTGATAAGAATGTGCATGACGTGCACACAGTTTAGGAGAGTAAACAGTTTTTCATATACAGTGGTAATATAGTTGACTTTATTATAAGGTTAGAAATATGAAAAGAAAAAAGATGGGTAAAAGTGAAAAATAAATGAGATGCATTCTTTCCTGGATAAGTTAGAAGAAAAGCTGAGAAGCTATAACTCTGTTCTAGTGGAGACAGTTTACAACAGTTTTACTGAAGGATTCTAGTGCTTGGAGCATCATGAATAGGGTGTGCCAGGAGGGTAATGGCTTTCCTTTCAACCCTGAGAAGCTTTATTTAATAAAATTAAATGGCAAAAGTTTGACTTTTTAAAAGTCTTGAGTTTTTGATAAATATTTACATTATTGAACTGAGTGAGCATGTATGTGTAGAAACACAGAATTATCATCTTGCAAATTTAGAGGCAGATTGGATACAAATAAATAGATGGGAAAACTGTATGAAATTTATTTTTCAGTGTCCTAGAGCTAGGCAGTGGTTGCACAAATTAAAATATTAATTTCACAGAATTGTAACCATTAGGCTCTTTTCTGATCAGATATCAGAGCAGATTTATACTTTTACAAAATTGTTATCATTTATCTCAGGACTCCTTTAATGTGACTACACATGGGAGTAGGGCAAGGTGAACTCATTTTGGCTAAGAAGATCCTCGAGAGCATTGTACTCTTTTCCATCCACTGATGATGAAAATGGCCTTTCACTTGTGGAGTTACCACTTGCAGGTGAAGTCTGCTATCAGAGTGACCAATGATTTAAATTAATTTTGTGTCACCTTACTTTTAAACACTCAAGAGATCCAACAGATTTTCAAAGGGCTAATTCTTTCTCTTCTCTTGCAATACCACACTAATAATCCATCAATCCATGAGGCTTCTTTAAATTTCAACTACACAATCAATTACAAATACCCCCAATTCAAAAGTGATTTCTTTAGCATTTTAAAACTTTCAACAAGTCTACACTTAAAAGTCAATAAAATGGTTTTAATTGTAAACATACAGTCCACCTTACTATCTCTACAGTATATCTTATTAGTTGGCTTTTACTCACACCTAACACTTTCATCCTATTTGTCTGAAACAACAGTACTGTGACTATGAAATTCTGTAAGGATATACCAAGAACAGCAGTCTGAACTTAATGACTCTCAAATGGAGTTTTATTTAAAAGTCCATAGATTCAAAAGTTTTCTACATGTATTTAAATAATCTCCACGATCAGTATATCTGTCTTTGAAGATATATATATTATCATTCACTTGTGCATTTAGCTTAAGGTTTCCAGAGTTTTAGGAGTCCTTCTTCACTGTATGTAGCCAGTAGATTCTGGTGAGGATGATGGCACATTCCAATCACAGACTGCTCATGAACCTGAAAAAAATTATGATAAACTATTACTGAAAGGACCAAATTAATTGGAGTCAGTTTCCACTCAAAGCAATTCATACACCTTACCCACTACAAACTAGTTATACAAAAATGCTATTGTTTTGTAGCATGTGGTGACTAAAAGGGGTGGGAGTAGGCAGGCAGGAAATCCTCTCCTGTTTTACTTTTACTAAAGAAGGGAGAGAGAAGGGGGCCAAATGAGGATTTTTGCCTTTAAGGCTAAGTCATCTGATCTTGAGGCTACCTCACTAATGCAGGAAATGGTGAATATATATGAAAAAAAAAAAAAAATCTATACTTACATTAAGTGTTCTCTCCAACTTGCCAGTGGAGGTTGAGAAGCAGTATAATACATGGTCCTCACCAACACAGAAGATCCATTCTCCACGGGGGGATACTACACATGCCACAAAATCACCACCCTCTCGTTTACCCGAAGACAGGGAACGCACCGTCTGACCCTGATTAGCACAATCAGTTAAACTATTTCCTTTAGTTGGGAAAGTTATAGAAATATTTGTTAAAATTAACACAGTAGCAGTTTCAAGCTGCCCGTGCCGTCTCAGCTAATAAAAAAAAAAAAAAAAAAAAAAGCTTAGTATAATTTTATCTTATATAGTCATTACTAATGAATATGATATAACAATTTCACACCAAAGAAATTTTTACCACTACTTTCACTCAAGTGAGTCATATTATTATTGACTTGAAAATTTTAAATGAAAGCAACATGATGCTATTATTGCAAATAACTTAAAACCTCACCTGCATGTTCATAATAGTTACAGTATTAGAGCGATTGCACACTACAATATGGTCTGGATTCTTAGGAAGAATGTGGACTGAATACACAGGAAGATCCACAGATGTCACACCAGCCAGAGACTTGAATGTTGCAATGCACTCAGTGGTTTTGACTGACCATACTTTCACTGTCCCATCAGACGATGCACTATTAAAAAGTAATTATAAACCGTCATTTTAAAGCAAAATTATGTCTTACGACTATTACTGTATTCACATAAAATCAATGAAAGACATGATGAAGACAAAAATTAATTGTATCCTCTACTCTTGTATGATGGCTTCATACAAGATTTTTTCAAAGGACTAACTAATCATAATCATCTGCATTCTCATCCACTCCTTTATATTTTCAAAAGTACAACTGCTTCATTAATTATAACACTGTTTTACTCATTCTAAATAACTCATAATATTTAAATTATTTTCCTAACCCTTCCTCAAGAACAATACCTGAATTAAGACTTACCTGATGATGTTATGACCATCTTGAGTGAAAGTGGCCTGGTTTACAAAAGATGAGTGACCACGGAACTCTTTCAGGGTTTTACCTGACTTTAACCCATGTATTCTAAGGAGAAAAAAATCAGTTAGTACAGTATTATTGTTATCTAAGTAAGTGCATGGAAATTAAGTCATACCCCAAGTATCAGACTGAACATTGAATTATGATTATACTTTAATCAAGGTTTCAACTGGAATTGAAAAAAAATCCCTGACCCAGTATCACTGCTCCCTCTAATACTCAACCTTCACCCAGTTTCATCATTGCTTCCAAATATAAGTGGTCTCCATGAAACTGACAAGAACTGTATTTTCTGTTTTGCAGTAAAAATGAAAAAAAGGATGACTTTGGGAGATGTCGAGAATGCATCTTCGTTTTTCCTGTACAGCATACTGTACTATTAAGTTTACTGTGTACAAATTCATTGTACATGTACTTTTCCAGGAATACATAGCAGGAAGGCCGGTGTACATATCTGACCAACGCAAACTATTTCAAAATCTCCTTTCTTACAAACCTCAGAGTGTTGTCAAAGGATGTGGACATCACTTGACTGTTGTCTTTATTAAATCCAAGAGCTGTTACACCTTCTGAATGTGCTCGTTCTATTTTTCGCAGACACTGACCAGTGCTTACTCGCCAAACCTGTAAGAATAAACAAAAGTACTCTAATATATGTATGTTTCCCTACTCCAGCCTGAACTTAATCAGACATTTGAGTAACAGAAGGGCATATATCCTAAAAAAGGCTATGTGAAAGTTAGTTATTTAAAAGGTAACAATACAGCCAATACATCTTGACATTTAATATGTTAAATTGTTATTTAAACATATTTCATGCCCAAGTGTCTCTACTGCCTTAGCGAGGTATCATCATGACCAAGTAAACAATGTCCTTATTTGCAAACACTGACTTCACCCATTGAATTCTTAAGTAAATCATTTGCAATGAAAAGTGCTTTAATCATTCAGGATCAAGATTTTCTTCAAAGAAAAAAATTCCTACATCGCTATACAAACCATGATACCATCTACAATTATCAACCATATATCTCTGTCTGACTACTCTTACTTAAACACGGTATATTACATGGAAGTACGTACCTTAACTTGACCTCCTTGTGAGCCACTTGCCAGCATCTCTGAGTCCCTGCTGAAAGCCAAACTCAAAACTGCTGACTCCATCATCATATAGGAATCTTTTTCTTGGTACTTCAAATCCTTACGAATCTTGCCTGTTAAAATAAAAATTAGACTCTGATGTCAAAAAAATGTAAAAGACAATCATTGCTGAACAAGAACTAAAGATATAATAATGTTTTGAATTATTGAGACACTGTGACTGAACAATGGTAAATCCAGGGTCATCAGCATAAACCCTGTCTATGGCAATAGAAGGCAAATCACATTAACACCATCATGGAAGCTTATCATGAATTTATCTTCATGAAATATGTAAGTCTACACCCAGCTGATATGCCCTGGATCACATCCTGCATTAGGAGACTACTGCAGCAACAAAACTTGGCTTTCTACCACAACAACACTGACCTCTACAGAATACAAGCCGAAAATAAATCTTATTAGTCTGACTAGATAACATCTGAAACAGTTCTTCATTAGCCACATGAATATATAAATGAAAGAGGTGATTGATTCAAAGGAGGAGGCTCCATCCTTTCCTTGAATTTATCATCTTTCCAAATAAGAAACCGCTCAGCTTAAACATTTTGCAACCACCAGCCTCTCAGCCTCCCTTCCACTTCTAACATTCTAAGAGTCAGAGCATCTAACTGAGGAGGAGTAATGTGGCTTCAGGAGAAGCACAAGGTATGTGGACCAGGTGTCTGCTTTAATGAATATGTGCAAGAAATAATTGGAGAAAGTGAGTGATTTGTAAGGAACATTTACAAATCTGGAGGGCAGTGGAGTTTGTGTACCTTGATGTGCACTGTGTATATGAATAAAAGTATACGAACTACTTATTTCATCAATAGCATTTTCCTCTTCGTTTTCCCATGTTTCCTATGACTTTCTGAGCTTATGGTATATGTCCATTTGTTCATCTGACAGGTTTTCGTTTCTTGCTATAACCTGTGTTACCTGGATCATCATGAATTTCAAGTATAGTTTTTCTTGAATAAACAGCCATATTTTCAAAAACTATCAGCAACAAAAGATACGCAGATGTAAAGTTATCATATATAGACAAACAAAATGTCAGACAGAAAGATGGAAAGCATGGAGACTACATCATCCCACTCAACTCTGAAAGAAAAACTCCAGAATGCTTGTCTCTCTTATAGCTTATCTGACCACATCTGCTAGCTTTAACCAAGTCAAGTGATGTCTAATCGAAGTCTGCATTAACTAGCTTGTCAACTATATTGAAAAGCCAAAAATGTCTTCCTCGGCAACCTCAGCTTTTGACCAAGTTCGTCTGAGTCTTCACTATCTGAAATGGATTCTTGTGAATCTCAGCAGATATCCATACTCTTAAGGACAAAGTTTTTCATCCTGAGAAGGTTAGGCCTGTGACTCTGAAACCTTCAGTGACATGTTCCAAGGCCAGGTGAACTTCAAGATCCATACTAGTACTAGATCCCAGAGAATCTGATGCTTTTTTCACTTAAGAAAATTCAAGATAGAGCTGTAACACTTACAATACATGAAAAATTCCTTATGGATTCAGGATCCACCACTATAAGAATTATAATAACTTGAGGTCACTAAAATATACACTTCTAAGTATTAACCTAAATTATGTCAGAGCACTAAAGCCTTCAAGAACAACTACTATCACAGAGACACTCTAGTTGACCACTAAATCCAGCCTAACCAAAAGATAAACACTTCAAGGGAAATAGAAACAAGGGATAAAGAACACGCAAAACATCTCCAGATATCCAGCTAGTCCTCTTCTGTCCATTCCAATAGGCTTGATAGCCATGTGTACAGCTCATGGAAAAACTCAGTACCACTATGTCCTGTGGTGCCATACTTGAAAAGAATTCAGAAAAATAAAACAAGAACATGGCCACAATATTGAGGATGAACTTTAAATTAAAAAATCATGTAAACCAACAACAGAAAATTAATCTTACCAGTTGTAAAGTTCCACACTTCTATGATGCCATCAAAACTTCCAGTAACAAGGTATTGTCCATCAGGACTGAAATGAGCACTTTCAACATGAGCTTTCTGGGGGAAGCGTATGAAACGCGCTTGTTGGGTAGGTACCTTTTCATCTTCTTGTTCCCTCATTGCTGCCTTACCCCGGAATAAATCAATCTGAGTGCCTGGAAAAGAGAGTACCTACCTGTGAATCTACAAAAATCCCTCACAGTAAAATAAAAAGGTAAGACCGGAATACAGTGCATTCACTGGAAATGTAGTTTACTGTAAATAAAGCCAGGTTCCCCATACTGAATCTCCATGGTAGAGTACAGCTTCCTTAACACTTTCACAACCCTCTTCCCACCCATCCTTCTACCTCCTCTCTGGTTCTTCTCTTTTCCTTATTTCCTCCATTTCAAACATGTATGCCCTCTTGGTCATCCTTCTTTTCCATATGGGCAAACCATTGCAGCATATGCTCTTTAGCCCCCTCATACGTACTACTACACTTTCTATTACCCTATTACTTACCCATTCAGCCCTCCCCGCACCAAATACTGTCCTCAGACATTTCACTTCCAATACATCCACCCAGTTTCATAATTTTTTATCTAGGGCTCATGCCTAACATCTAAGCAATACCGTTAGGATTACTATACCACCAAACGTACGCATCTTTGCCTTCACAGACACTCGCATCTTTCCACACACTCATTAATTAGGTATGAAAAAGTATTGGCTTTCACATTTTCTTTCATAAATGACAAATACTGTATACAGGAAAATTACAGTAGCTGTACTAACCAGGAGGAAGTAGTCCTTGGTGCTGCTGCCACTTTAGAGCTTGTCCCAAAAGAGCCAGCAAACGTGAGGGTGGTACCACCGACACCTCACCTGCTAGTGCAGCTGCAATGGCAGCTCTACGACGTTCCTTTGTCACACCCTCTGGGTAAGCTTCACGAGGATCAAAGTATGAACGTGCAATCAAATTTTCCAAGTGAACATACCTAAAAAGTTTAGGGAATATAATCATTAGTTACTATGAGACTGAACTAAATATGAAATATGACATTTGACACTGCATCATTTCCTGTGGTACATGAAGGTATTCTATGGAAAATCTGATCCCAAAATTCTGTTCACTACAAACCCCTACACATCCACTTATCCTAGCAACTTTCACCATGACACATATCCTCACTCTCTCCAATCACATTACCTTTTATTTAAAATAATCCCACAAACATACCTTAAATAATACATTGCATGTGATATAAAGAATGGCACAAAAATAAAGAAATGTAGCATCTCCAAAGAAAAAGAAAAAACACAGTACTGTATCTTCCTGATGTTATTTCTCAAGGCTATAAATATTTTTCAAGTCTATAATTGGAATTTGTATTTCCCCAGGTCTAGAAATAACAGGATGTCATGAATATATTAGGTGAATAGTCAACTATCAGTTTAAATTAAAAGCTTGAAATGTACGCAGTACAGAAAAATGCTACATCTGCAATGAAATGCATACTTACCTCATCAATTAATCCTAACTAAAAAGGTGTAATTACCTACTTGTAATTACCTTTTTGTACTGTACAGGGAGGGAGTTTAACACTCACAAGGCCCAATCTCTTGAACATTCTCAATTTTTATGAACTCTCTGCACACTGACTTACACACATTGACTGGTGGATGTAACCAACTTCCTCAGTGCTGCAGGAGCCTCATAAAGTTAAAAGGGACTCCTGGGGCAGGAAATAAATAACCAGTATATATATATATATATATATATATATATATATATATATATATATATTTTTTTTTTTTTTTTTTTTTTTTTATTCACCTTTTCCCGCTTTAAGAACAGAGGACTGAGCCTTAGAGGGAGAATCCTCACTTGGCCCCTTCTCTGTTCCTTCTTTGGAAAAGCAAAAACTGGAGGGGAGGATTTTCAGCCCCCCGCTCCATATATATATATATATACATGCTGAAAAACCCCAATCTAAAGTTCCATAATCTGGCACTACTGGAATCTAAGTAAATTACTTATTCAACTACAATCACCTTTAGACTGGCACAGCAGGTAAGAGAAGTAATCTCAAGGTTGGTATTAATATTTACTGTATATTTCATGGATACTATAATAAATTCACATCATGGTTTTTCTTTAAGCTTCTGACATCTATAATTAACATTATTTGATCATGGTTGTCTTTCCTTTACAGCTTATTTTTTTGGTTAATCAACTGCATCCTGAGAGGGATCTACTTCACAGAGAAGTGAATTATGAGTCTCACCTTAAAATCACTACGTTCAAAGCATGGCGTACACTCACATCATCCACACGTAAATTATGAGTCATCCCAAGTCTGAGGAATGAAATCACTTTGAATTACTACAGAAAAGAAATGCTAGATACTACTGTTGGAACTTGCCTTACCTTTCAGGCATAGTTTGCTTCAGCATGATAAGAGGGTCAGTGTTGCGTAGGACTGACTTTGCAGCCCCTAGCTCTCGCAATTCAATCAGTTCCAGAACAACCTGTTGGTTATTATTTAACTGTATATCTGTATATGATTAATAAACTAAATGCAGAACATAAAGCAAAACAAAAAAATTGACATTTTTGCATGCAAATAAGGGACAAGGCCATGCAGTAGTTTTGGTGTACATAATGAATATTTCCGTATAAGTTTCTCATTTCTTCTGTATTTCCCTTTCTCTAGCTCTAAACATCACCATCTCTTGAGTTTTCATTTCTCATTACAATCGTTGCAATTAGCTGTCCCTTGTCACACATTCAATACACTAATTTAACGGATAAATCATACTTGTATCATAAAAAATATCTAAAATTGGGCTACACAATGCACACATACTGTAAAGGTAATCAGAATCACATAATATCCTAAACCTGTATTGCTCATAATACCATGATCCTGAGATATGCTGATAAATGCTCATAAGGAGCACCAAAAACTTCCACTTGATTCTTATTCAATAAACAGACCTGTTCATATAAATCAATAAGTTTTTTGTCTGGAAGTTTCAGGGTCTGGATTGCCTTGAGTACAGTGTCCCAATGCCCTTGATTTATATCTGCCATGAAGCTCTCGACTGAATCCACAGTATTAAGTGTGATTGATGTCTCTTCTTGCAATGCACGCAAAGTTCGCCCTAGATTGTTCTCCTTGAGGTACTGTTGGATCAGTCGGATTACACTGTAAAGATAAAACATTATAAATCTAAATGCATATTGTACATATATTGATTTGTGTTCTGATTCTGACAAGATTTACTTGAATGACCATGCACTGCACATGAAGTTGAAACTTCTTCACCTTTGCTAGGTAGTTTTTTTTTTATTATTATTATTATTAGTTAAGCTATGATATACTTGTTAGCCTAGCTTTACATAAAATTTACTGTGCTGGCTAAAATATACTATACTGGTTAGAAACTTAGGCTTGCTAAATTAGACTTACTATATTAGCTGAGCTAATATACATTATACTAGCTTGGGTAAGTTATAAATGACTTGCTAGCTGAATTAGGCTAACTAAACAGGTAATACGTACGACATAATGGGCCAGATAACCTAGAATTATTTGGCTAATTAAACACACTGGACTAGCAATGCTAGCCATATTATGCAAACTGGGCAATAATATACAGTTAATCTATGATATTCTAGGATTAACTGGCATGTACTGTATTGCAAAAAGCCAACACTTACTAAAATCAGTGAACACATAATAGGGTACAGTTGCAGATGCTAAAATACATCATACTTACATAAGTTGGTCAGCTGTAGTATAAAAAGGTGTATTTCACCTAGCCTACCCCAGTCCTTTTGCATTTTAATGCTAAAGACTCTTAAATATTAGGTTCAGCCCATACATTTTCACTATCCCCTAAATGTAAGTCCTACATGTTAAGTAAACATAATAATCCATGTTATCATGAGTCAGTAGTAAAAGGCTAATCTGAATTAGCTTTTGATGGGTATTTGTCTTTGAAAGACTAAACCTTGCAAACTGTGCTAACTACTATGACAGGTTTCCCTACCCTTTGTTATTTATGGGCCATTAAAAAGTTACAGCATCCAAGATATGCTAGCGTGGTTAGGCCTCATTCGATCAGGAAAGGTCTTGTCCTATTCCGTTAAGTTTAACTAAAGCATGTCAGTTGAGTTTGTGAGCACTTGTAAACCGCATTATTGTATGAACCACATTATTTTATGCACTTAGTTACAAGAATAACACAGTCTGAGGTAATTACAACTATATCACTTACTCCGCTGACTCAATTTCTATCGACATTCTGCCAGATTATGATTCTTTACATGAACTTGTCTTCTTTATCATATATGAAGTTTACACTCTCTCTCGCAAGTTATTGTTTATGTATTGGATGGCTTTTTGAGTAGCAAACGCTTCCAGTCCGCTTGGGACGTCTGGCGTTACATCTAGGTAGCGAACATCACACTCAACCAACATCCAAAGAACGGCAGAATACCTTCCGCTATCACAGTCTATTCTAAGTTAGCATTAATCCTTATTAAGCATTTCGCTAAATATATTCATAAGTTTTCATCACGTTATATTTTGAATATGAAACAAACTTTATTTTAGCATCACCAACAATTATACTAAGGACATAATGTAATTTCATATACTTCCCCCCAGTGTGGTTCTCATATACCACTACAATTTTCACTTAAATAATTCTAAAATCCATATATGTTTACCACTGAATCCTCCTGCTAACTTATCAGTCAAGCTAAAAATGATTCCAAGATAAAGATAAAATCGGTTTTATGGAACGTTAGGTTTTAATGATGTTATTGTTTTCTTAATCTTTAATCCCTTTACACTGGTGATAGAAACTGTTCTCAGCTCTTTAACACTAGAATTTAGTCGTTATGTAGTCATACAATTTTGTTTCTTGCTCAATTATAGTTTGAGCTCTCTTTATCATGCTTTAGTTTCTACCAATCATTTCGAATGTGTTCTGAGATTCATATTGGAAATACGTGTTTGTTTATAGCTTATGTGCTATCCCCAGTAAAACTAAAAATGTTTTCTGTTTATGTATTTTGCCACAAGCATTCAATCGATATATAGGTGCTGGATGCAAGTGGGAAGTTGATTCATACTCTTGTAAAAATAAATGCATGAGTAATTCTCCCTTGAATGGCTTGATGTCTTACCAAGAAATTCGGGCAGTGACTTGAGCGAATTCAGATTCTTTAATTATTTTCGGGTGATTTCTTGGAACGGCATTATTCCTTAAGAAGGGAATCAGATTTTGGTTTCTAAAGTCACTTCCTCTGAGTATAAGAACTCAATAAGAACAGACCCAAGCCATCTCTGCACATTGTTTATAAACATCGGTTTGACTCAAGGTGTGCACACTGTGGAGATCAGAGCAGAGGTAAACGTGTGTTTTACCGAAAGCTGAGTGTGAATTGTGTTGATACTTTTATGTCTTGAAGAAGACTTCTTCACTTTGCCAGGGGTATTAAACCTGAAGCTCTGTAGCTTGTGTAAAATATGCTTAAACGGGTGAAATTGAATTATGAAGATTACAGAAATGAAACGCAAACTGAATGTAATCTTTGTGTTTATTGTTTTTGCACTTTTGTTTTTTCTGACTAGGTAGATTGCTAGAATTAGGGGTGCGATGATTTTAGGTAAAGAAAATAGAACGATACCACAAGTTGCTGTAGTTTATGTATAGTTACATCGCAAAGATAGCCGAAATTTTATCGACACCGGAGAGCCGTCAGGGGTCAAAGTGCTACTGCTGCTTTAGAGAAAAGTCGCTCCTTAGAACAGTGTGTAAAATGAGTATTCCAGGCCTGTGATTACACTAACCTAACCTTTGAACTCATTTACAAAAGATAACAAAAACGGCATAAACCAATATCGTGCGGCCTGCCAAATTTGAATATTAAACAACAGACAAGGATGATTTATCAGATTTTTTCTCCCCTTTTTTAACTTTTCTTGATATTTACTGTTTTCATAGATCAAGACGAACAGTGGTGCTTAAACTAAGCCCAGCTGAATGTTTCACAGGACATGATACTTTCTTCCTTGAAAAAATTTAGCCAGAAGGCTGTTCTATAAGTTTTATTGGTTAACTCAACCCTCTCAGACAATACCAAGAACAAAGTACCATATTTTGTCATGTAGCAAGCATAAATAAAGTGAATGATAAATCCTTTAGGGAATCAAATTTATTACATTTTGATGAGAAATATCAGGTCTGTTATTATTAAAGATGAAGATAATTTTTATGATTTGCATAAATTTACAGTAAGTGAATTGTTTAGACGAAATTTAGCATGTAACCATGTACAGTGTTGGACATAAAAAAGGATTATGTTTACTATATTATTTTGTTTTGTAAATGTATGGTTCATATTGTATTATATATGCTTTTATGTTATGATAGGATAAATTTTTCTCTAAATCAATACTAAATTTATGATCATTTTTAAGACAGCAAAGTGTTGAAGCAATTTTATTTATGAATATCTTTAATTGCAGATGGATGAAGAACCCGTCATCAAGGAGAAAGAATTAATGGATAACATTGAAATCATGCAATTGCAGAAACACATTTCACAAAGTTTGGCTCAGTTTGATGCTCTCATGTTGCCAAAAAGTGCTTGTGATGAAGTATATGCTAGAAAAGAGACTGTCGTAAAAGATCACTTGGAAATGAAATCTAATTTTAGTCCTGATGTAGATATCCATTATAGAAATGAAATAACAGATCTAGCACAGTCTTCAAATGATGAATTACTAAGGTCAGGTTTGGAGAAATGTCAAAAACTGACTGAAAGCCATAGCAGTTTTAATGTTTTAAACACAAATCATCTAGAAAGTACTTTATTAAAACTTGATAATGGAGTATGTGAGGCAAATGATAAAGTCAGTGATTTTGAAGTATCAGCAACAGTGAAAGAAGATAGCAGGTACTTGCCATCTGTGAACTTAAACTTTGATTGTCCAATATTGGCACTTAATTACGAGGAAGAATTCAAGACCCCACAGGACAACTTCACAAAGGGATGTAAATGGTGAGTTCTGAATATAGTTGAAGAGGTTTGATTTTAAATGTTTATGTTATTTTAACCTTTTGGAACTTAAGAGTTGAAAAATTGTCATACAGGGCATCCTATCAAGGCTTAGAATATTTATAGCAATGAGGATTGAATTAGTTGTTCTGGGATTTTTATTTCTGTATTATTGTACTGGCTTCTTTTTTCTACATTGGATGCTCCACTCATGGACAAAAGTCCACATCAGAGCCAGGCCTTAATTGAAATATAGAGAGGATTATGAAAGTGAAAAACAAGAGACAAAGGAAAGTATTTATGAATTTTGGAGGAAGTGTAAAACCTGCATTTTAGAATGTGCCAGGTCATAGTTATTGGAAAAGACACGAGAAGGTAGAGAGTTCCAAAGCTTCTCATGCTCTGGTTCAGTTTAGTACCTTTAGTACAATACTGAGAAGAAAGAGTTTTTCTACACCTAAGTCTAACTGCTGGAAAAGAGATACTTTTTCATAGCAGACTTTTTGAGGCATTTAAGTTAGATCTTCAGGCAGGTCTCCCTTGAAACAGCTCCTTGTCTTCTGGGTGTCTGGCTTTTGCCCTCCCCCTTTTTTTTTTTAACCTTTTTCTGTACCAGTTGTAATAACTTTTAGGTTGATACCCATGGTCTGTGAATTTTGTGCTGTTGAGCAGCCAGGAATGAGTGGGTCAATAACATCATCTCATTGGTAGCCTTTGATTAGCTGAGAGTGGGCTAGAGATGAGTGAGTTGGGAGGTGACAAGTGGGGAAGCCAGTATTTCTGTACCAGAAAGATGGAGTGTGGGAAGATTCTAACCCAATTTTCTAAGAGAATATCTTTGAAAGTCTCTCATGCTTGTGAGACACTGCCTCAGAGAGAAAAAGTTTATTAGATTTCAGAACCTACAACTTTTTTAATTATTATTGAATTTAATGTGTAGTAAAAAATTTTTGATACTAGTTTCTACAGGGTTTGAGTGGTACTTAGAAATGGGTCTAGTAAAGTATGAGAACAAGTGAATGGAGCTTTCTAGTAATGACAGAATAGCAGATAAAATTTTGCAGTGACTGAGAGATTTATTTGCATTATTTCCTGTTAATTTTCATGTTTCCAGGAGTTATTAAAGATTAGTTAGCCCTTTGTGCAAAACTGAACTCATTGTCAAGAAATGTAGCAGTTCTGAAAAATGTGCATCAATTAAGTCATCAGTATTTATCTTTTTTTTTTTTTTTTTTTTGCAGAAATTACTTGTTTTTATTGATACAGTGCTCTGTCAATTTTATGAAGGTCACCAGATGGCTCTTGTCTACTGGTAGGGAGTGACGATTGCAAACTGCGCCTTCTGAGCCTACCGGCAGCAGTTGTCAATGGAGAGTTTCAAAGTAAGGAATGTTGTGTCCTCCAGTATGCTTAAGTACCTGCATAAATATTTCTCTGTCATGTAGACCTCTTCTGCATTCATGATAAGGTAACACTCAAATAATCTTGGTCAGGTATTTCATTTGGAGATCTCCACACCTTAAAATACTAAAGATCTCACAATATAGTTTGAAATGTATGCTGAAGAACAGTAAAATATGGTTTGGATGCCATAGAGGTGAGACATCTGCCACATTCCCTTGTAAAGAAATTACTGTAAACAGTGATGATTACTTCGACAGGTATGTAGGAGGAGATACAGAAGG
The DNA here is from genome assembly GCA_038088735.1 of Panulirus argus. NCBI lineage: Eukaryota > Metazoa > Arthropoda > Malacostraca > Decapoda > Palinuridae > Panulirus > Panulirus argus. The sequence goes on along the minus strand of JAYMFT010402864.1, from coordinate 6,521 downwards.
AAAGTGTGAAAAGGGAGAAGGAGAAGTAAGAGATAAAAACATCAAAGGACTATACACAACAATGTTCTTCCTCTCCTAAAGGAGACAACTAACCCTGCTCCCATACATAGCACAGCCTTGGACTGTCCACAGCCACTGTGCTGGACCATTGATTGTACCCAAACATTTTACATATTCACACACATTTTTTCACCACTGGGAGATGATGACCTAGTCATCATCTTCCAACTAATAATGCAAACTGGTGACATTAACAATAAACCTGAACCACCAGTGTACCTTTGCTCATAGTGCCAAACATCCATCACAAAAAGGCACTACTCTATCAGATGCTCCATCTACACTGGATGATACCACCTCCATGGACTTCACTGTCATCAGTAAGAAACTACAGAGAATAGGACATGCAGCAACCACTCAGACAGAAACCCCCCCACCTCCCCCCCTCAGCACACACACCCACAGCCCCATATTTGAAGTAGTACAATCCAAAATCTTTTCTCCTCCATGATATTTATCAGCATATAACTTAATGCACATCAAGGTTTACACATGTCCACATTCATTCTCACCCAAAAGTATGTAAATTCTTTTTATATTATAAAGTGATGTTTGCCTTCTTTATATGCATATTGCAAGATCTCTTATTATTTACTTTGTATCCTTTACTTTTTGATGATATAAGATATACACAGCCTAGTTGTTTTAATAGTTTTATACATACTTACCACATGTCATATAAGATATTTTGACTTTCAGTTCATTGTAATGAATCTGTATAGTTTCAGTTTAATGTAGTGTATCATGTAGAATGATAAAACTTGATTTATCATTGCAGGAGAATCTTGGTTTATGGAAGAATTCAAGACGTACTCAAAAGCTGCTGTTACTATACAGGAAAGAGAGTTAATATATGACTATGCATGGTATCCTCATATGCATTCAGATGATCCTCGTACATGCTGGTAGGCATTCCTTTTTCTCTTGTGTATCGGAATACAACGACCCACTTCACCATTATTTCAGTATGATAGTCAAAGAACACCATATTTTAAGAACTGTAATATGAGTATAAAAATTCACGGGTATTGTGTAACCCATTTATCTTTCACTTATGAGCTGAGATTCTTTGTTGTTTATATGCATAAATGGAAATGGAAAATGCCAGAAAAATAGCCAGAATTTTCTTAACACATTTGATGCAGTGTTTGCTACCATTCAAGATTGAGAATTCAGAATCACAGCTCACAATATATATTTTTCTCCAGTTTTGCTGTGACTTGTCGTGATCATCCAGTTCATTTATGGGATTCCAGGACTGGTCAGCTTATCTGCAGTTACCCTTCTTATGACCAGTAAGTACTAGTCTAACCACAACTGAAAATTTTTAGGTGCTCAGTTTTCCACTTAATTTGAAAAATATATTGTCTATTTATTCCCAAATTTTAGCACCCAGGAAATGCAGTTCTTAACCAGGTTTTCCTAGATTTTTTTTTCCACAACCAAAAAATTTCATGTGAGGCATAAAAATTTCCTTGTCTGAATTCATCAGTTTGTACAGGATATGTTTTTGAAATACTTTGCTTGACCAAAAAATCATGAACATGTCTGTTGACAGAGGAACATTTTACATTTACCTGATAAGATGATAATTCTAATGAGTCTCATCTGACTATGGTGTAACTTGATACATAGACTCACATGTATTTAGTTTTTAACAGACTGAGATGGATATTATAATGGACATGTCTGATGATGAGAAAAAGTTGCAGGCCTGACCTGACAGGCTTGGAAGTCTTTGTTCAATAAGACTCCTAAAATCAAAAGTTCCATAAATATAGTTGAAGTTGGGCTCAATTCTGTTTTAATGCATTTTTGCTATTATTAGAAGCATTATGGATGTTCCGGTGGAAAAATTAGGAAAATCATGGGATAAGTATCTCCAAAGTGTGCCTTATCATTCCAGTTACAGAGTTGAAATAGACCTTTATTCTGTGTCCTCAAACAGCCTGACTGATCAGTAAGAAAATTAGTAAGACAAAGTGGTTGATGCTTAGAAAAGCAAGGAATATCAACCCTCTAGGATTTCTTCACAAGGTGATGCTAAGTGTATTTGTTTATGCAAGTGTTGGACTTATTAGATATCATCAAATATCATCAGTAATATATAGAAATAATTTTTTGGATATTTTATTGACTTGTTTGTTTTTAACAGTCTTGACCAGATGGTGGCTGCTTATAGCCTTAGCTTAAATCTGGATGGTTCAAAGATTTTCTGTGGCTTTAACAAGTGCATCCGTGTTTTCCACACCAATCGTCCTGGCAGATACTTTGACAAGATAGATACTAAGGGTGAGTGGCCTTGAAAAGGCTCATTATCATTCCTGCACAGTTTCAAGATCTTAAGTCTCATCCTGTTATATAATGTAACTGTGTTTTATAATGTCATTTATATTTTTATGAAACATAAGGTAGCCCCTTCCCTTTTGTTTCACTGTGATTATGTTATCCATCATGCTCTGGGAAAGAGAAAACCTCTCTTCATTGTTTGTTACAGCAGTTATGTCACCCATGTACACATTTTGTAAACACTATACTCTTAGTCTTAAGAGAAAGCCTGAATATCGATTCTTTCATTGTTAATTAGAATAGAAAATTTGCTTAAAATGTCATATTTGGGCTAATAAGTATTGACATTTATTAGTTGCTATTTTTAAAGAATTGGCTCTTCATTTAAAGGGTTTCAATGTCAGTTAGAAAGATATGAAGGATATATAAAGAGGAAAAACCTTAAATTGACCAAAGTTATTTAAATAGAAAATAAGAAATGCCCTATGCAGAACTGGCTAGAAATAACAGTTGTTGTTTCTGCTCCAGGTCAGCCGGGTATAATCTCATGCATGGCCTTTAACCCACAGCTGCCATCTGTGTTTGCTGCTGGCAGCTACCTTGGCTCTCTGGGTAAGTAATTCAGTCAGACATCAAAAAATTTAATTGATTGTAAATGTGACAAAAAATGTCAGGTTGCAGGTGGTTAAGAGGCTGTTATTAATGTAAATGGAATCTCTTAGAGGAACTGTAAATCTTGCAGGTTAAATAAGTAGAAAAACTTGAAGTTAGGCAAAGAAGAGAGAGATGCATCACATTATAGGCAGTGGTTGGTGTGCTTTTGTGGTGTGGTACAACTTTGTAGAAGATGAATTACTGCTCAGAGTTTAAAACACTTGCAGGAGGAGCGACAAAGATATTACTCGAATTGAGATAGTTGAGTTACTTTGAAAGGCAAGAAGCTTTAAATTTGCCCACCTTGCAAGAGGGATGAGTAAAGGATGACCTGATCACAAACATTTAAGTTTTAAAACATTGATGGTATTGACAGTAAACATTTATTCAAAATATTTAGGGATAAGACAATCACAGGTCACGTATGAAATCAAGCAAGAAACTTGTTTAAAAGATGTAAAGAAGTACATTTATAGTATATGAGTAGTGGAAAAGATGTCAAGAAGTACATTTATAGTATAAGAGTGGTGGACAAATGGAATGAAATGACTGAAGACATGATTATTGTAGACAATGTGCATACATTGAGGAAGTTGTATGATAGTAGAGAATGTTCAAAATATGGGGCACAACAAATGTAAAATTTCATCCCCACATAGTACTAATAGGTATATAAAAATAAGTAATTATACAGACACAAACATTGTTTCACCTATTCCTGCATATATATTTCATTTATTCATCATTGCTCCAGGACCCGTTTCTTGAAAGGTTCCTGGAGTTACTAGATCCCTTTTCCAGGAGATCCTGCATGCATAGACAGCTTAAAAATATTGATGAAGTTGCTAAGAGAGCTAAACTGTGATAAGTGGGAATGAATGAATATCAAGACCAGGGTCAGGGTAGAAGCATTAGCCAAAAGAGTACACTACACATGTAGAGGATGTCAGAGTAAAGAAATCATCAAAAATATATATTTATCATTTTCTGTGAAGGAAAATCTGCATTAGTCATTCATCAGCATTGTGGTAAAAGGCACATCAGATAGAGAGAGAATAGTAAGGTTTTGCTTTTTTTGTGTGATGGAATAGATGATCCAGTGTGTGACCTGTGATGAATATTATGATCTGTACCATTGCCTTTTGAATATGCAACCATATACTTCAGTTTATTGTTTGGGAAAGAGTTTTTTAATTGAGTATGCTGTTATTTATATAGATAGCAAGTCATTGATTTGTATCACATGGTAGATTCCTTCAGCATAGGTCTTTAAGTCATGGACAAAATAGAAAACATATAGCAAAAACCTATGTCATGAATTCTGGGGAACCTTCATTTGTATACAAAAATACAAGTTGTAGGATATTAATATATTAATTGTACATGTTATTTTTTCCATCATGGACTGGCAGGTCTTTACAACTCTCAGAATAACAATCTGTTTTGCCGGATGGAGGGTTGCTTGGGCGGTGTTACTCACATCCAGTTTTCTGCAGATGGTACCAAACTCTTCTCTGGAACCCGCAAGGTATTGTTTGTTTGAGTGTGTGTGTATGATAACCCCATTTTTTTCTTATTTGTGCATACAAAAAGGAAAATTTATGCTCATGGGGCCCCACCTCACTCTCTCTTTTCTTTTATAAACTTTGAGCTTGTAAATCTCATTGCATACACTCTTGTCTTCTTCTAACTTGTTCTCTTATTGCAGTAGTAAATTTTCACATTTTCTGGCCCTTTTATACTTTAATGTTTGTTGTGCTTTCATATTAATCATATCCTCATTATTCAAAAGAACTGCTTAGTATGGATGTTGTCACATTGATTAAAAGACTTTTAAAGTGTAATCATATCCCCCCTTTTCTGTCTGTTGTATACTTGATCAGTTTCATATCACTGGGTCCTTTGCCCTCACGATCCCCCTTTTGTATATGAGTACACATTCTTGTTAGAACTGTAACTCATGAATACACATGATAGAATTTTCTTCCTTTCACCACTGATACCCCCTTGTGAATTTGATGAGCTGAATAGATTTTAAAGCTTCTAGTTGCATAAACTTGCATATTAGTATGGAAAGCTGTTTTTATTGTAAATGGTGAAAGTTAGACAAGAAGCTCAAATTTATAGCATATATGTAAAAGAAAAATATAAATATCAAGGAATAAAGATTTTGCAAACTGTTGAGCTGATTAGCATTTTGATTTTCATATGTTTGACTCAGCAGGACATTAGGCAATGCAAGTTCCCCTTGTTTCATCATTATGGAAGCAAGTTTTGAGTGCATAATTAATTGGAATTTACAGTGCATTTACATAGAAATGTGTTGCATAAATTTGACTTCAGCTCAGTTCCGTATGTATGAATTAGGAATAATCATGAAGATTTATACTTTCTTTCACTGTAAATATATGGCATAGGAAACTGGGATGACACATATACCTGATATCTATATAATTAGTTATTGTATTTACTTTTGATTTACAGAAACTTCAAGTTAGGTTAGGCTTCCAAACTGATCTCATTAAATTTCCCCTTGACCACAGTGACTTTTTAGTAGTTGTGTGGAATTTTGTATCTTTTCCATTAAGATATCACATTCTTTACAGATCATGTGTGTTTCTTATTCTGATTATGCTTTTTTTTTTCTCTTTTTTTTTAAAGAACAATGAAATTCTTTGTTGGGACATGAGAAATATTGGAAAAATATTATGTGGATACAGGCGAGAAGTGTCTACTAGCCAAAGGATATATTTTGATTTGGAACCACAACTTTGCAGATATCTTGTATCAGGTAAGCATTATCACCCTCCATTTCTGTTTGGAATGTTCTCAAAAGAGGTTTTTTGTTTTTCTTACATTGCACAAAGTCTGCACATAATAGTGGCTTTGTAGGCCCATGGAATATTTTCATGTGGTAGAATACAAGGAGTGTCATTATAACACATGCAGTGTAAGCCATCTGCATGCAAAGCACTTCTGACTGCTTTAATTCTAAAGTTTATGTTTATGTTCATGTAGTTGAAGTGTAAGGTTTGCTGATAAGTTATGTTAGTGATTCTCTGTTGACTTCACAAGACAGACTTTTTTATATATATATTTTTTTTTTATACATATTCGCCATTTCCCGCATTAGCGAAGTAGCGTTAAGAACAGAGGATTGAAGCTTAGAGGGAAAATCCTCACTTGGCCCCCTTCTCTGTTCCTTTAGTGTCAAGTTTTTTCTCTTCTACATGCATTTAACTTCTGTAATTAGTCAAACTATAGTGTTACTTTTTTTTTCAGTCATCTCCTCCTTTACTTGCCTTTAAAATCAATTCACTGTCATATTTCCTATCTCTTCGATTATTTAACCATTCAGTGTGTCAGGTCTCTTGCTTTCTGGTCTACAGTAATTCCACCATCACATTTCTTCTCTTCCTTCTTTTAGTAAATTTTCTTCTTTGTATATATATATATATATATATATATATATATATATATATATATATATATATATATTTATTTTTTTTTTATTATAT